>VYZT01057536.1:22993-175483 GCA_013400735.1 Pomatostomus ruficeps | reverse complement strand
TGGAAGAAGAACACCCCCATCTGCCTGCAAGCCGAGCCGGAGCGAGGTGAGCGTGCAGCCCCGGGGGCGCCAGCCCGCCGCGAGGCAAGGCAGGAGGCAAGGCAGGAGGCAAGGCAGGAGGCAAGGCAGGAGGCAAGGCAGGAGGAAAGGCAGGAGGAAAGGCAGGAGGAAAGGCAGGAGGGCGGGCCGGCCGGGGTCTGCAGCGCCGCCGGGTGCCCCCAGCCCATGCCCGGGCACGGCAGCAGCCGCCCCGCGGTGGGACGGGCGGACGGTCCCGCGCCTTCCATCTTGCTCCGCCGCCGCGGAAGAAGCGGGGGCTGCGGGGGGCGGCACCCGCACCGGGCCGGGGGCACCCGGGCTGGGCCCCGCCGCCTCCGCAGCAACTTAACTTTTGTCCGCGGTGCTGCGCCCGCGCTGCCCCGGGCCGGGCTTCTACAGCCGGGGGGGCGTCAGCCGGGGGGCGGGAAGGTAGCTCCGAAGTGACTTCGCGAAACTTCCCCGCGTGTGGCTCTGCCCCGGGCCGCTGCCGGACCTGTTCCGTCCCTCCCGGTGGGCGGCGGCGACCCGGCAGCGATCGCGCCTCGGCGGGGAGCGGTGCCCGCAGGAGCTGCCCCGAGTCCCGGCGGCGGTCCAGGGATGGCCCCGGGTCCCCGAACCCCGCCGCGCGGGTCGGTGATGTCGGAAGCCAGATGGTTTCTGGTCACTTTCAACAACAAACAATCTATTCTAATAAAAAGGTAACTTTAGCCCTTTCTCAGAGAGGGCTCCTGTCATAGGTGGGTGTTGTGTCCTTTGCTCCGTCTTCAGCCTGTGAGTCAAAGACAAAAAGGCTGGGACACCATTTACTCTCAGGTATGCCCGTCGAATTATGTCTTTGATTTACCGGTTAGTTCCGTGGTAGCATGTGGAGTCCCGAGGCAGGACATTCGGGTTTGGTTGCTGCTGTGTTGGATAGCTGGCTGTCCTGCTAGGAACAATTATTCACCGAGTATTAAAAAGGAGGAGGCTCTATTTGCTGTCTCGAAGAAGTCCTGTTCCCTTGCATTGGAGGTGGAGGTCTCTTGCAGGACTGCTGCCCTTCTTCTGACTAGTAAATCCTATCCCTAATGGGAAGTTCATCACAAACATATGACATCATGAAAATAGTTGCTGAAATGAGCGCAGGTACTTCAGCTGTGAAAAGCAAGCTTTTTAGTCTTTGCTCTTAGTAAATACATCATTACTAAAATCTGTGGTCATATTTCTTTATGTCACAAATCTGTGTAGCAGAGGAATCACAGAAATAGGATGGATGACAGTTGTCAAAATGTATCAGATGCTTTTATGGATGAGGGAACTTTAGAAAGGGTCTAATCTGGCTGTGTCAGAAACTGGAAAGATTTTCTCATTTCATTCTGCATAAAGGTTGTGTCATGAGCTGTAACATGCGGACTTGTCTTTATTCAGAGTAAACAATGGTGGTGGTTTTGCTCTGATGGGTTTAATGTCAGAATACTGATTTCTTAACAGTTCTTGTTTATTCCTATTTCTGTTTAACCTCTTTCATCTTCATTTTGAAGCCAAATAGATTAATATGTTCATAGTCTTATCACTGATGCTTTTCTTTATTGTATTCAATTGTGTAAATAAAAAAAGCTCTGCTGTGCCTAAAGTAAATTATTACCTTCTGAAGTATGTTGCTTCGTATAGTGCTTAAGTTTAGCTAGTAATTTAGCAGGATTCCACTCACTGGAACTTTCCTATTTAGACTTTGAAAAATATTAAGTGGTCAAAATAGTTAATCAGTATTGAATTTAGTAGTTCTTGAGTATGAAGGATAGATGAAATAAAGCTTTCAAGCTAGACAGAAAAATGGCCAGTGCAGTAATGAAATGAAGGTGCATCTTTAGCTAATGTAGGAGTTTAGTGTGGCATTGAGTAAAAGGCAATTACAAATACAGTTAAATTCTGGTTCAAAGCCAGTTATGCTAACATCCCCCTCTTCTGTTTCTAGAAAATATTTCCATTCAGTTACTCTGAAGAACATTTTATGTACATTGTGCTATCAGCAGACTTTTGTGAATGTAAATACTGTTATTTTAAACTAACAGTGTAACCGATAGCTTTCTATGATTTAGGTAGGGAGTAATACTGGATGTGAAATACTCAGGAATATAAATTGTACTTATGTCACATATACAAGCATGCCTTTATATAAGATATAAAATATCCATTTATTCATCCCAAATGCTTGTGTCTATAGGATAAGAATACTTACACAGAATATAAGAACAACAAACATTTCAATATGTATTTTCTTTGATTTTATGTTCCTGCAATCTGATTGTTTTAATCAGTGTTTTGTTCCTGTGAGAGGAGCTAGTCTTTATTCAACCCTATGAACACCAGTAGGACTGACTAGTAGTAATTTTCCTGTATAACAACACAGACCTACTAAGTTAATTTGGTACTGAAGTTTTTTGGTGGTGATCACTTGTAAAACAAACTACAAAATGAAAAGGGATAAAACAAACCATCCAAATCAGAAAAGTACCCTACAACCACAAACCAAACAAGATCTCAGAAAAGAAGTGAGTAGGTAAGTAATGCCAGTTTATCTTTGTGCCTCCTGCTGGCTTTCCCCCTCAGGGAAGCCTCCCCTGTTGGCTTTATTATATCCACAGTCCAAAATCCCCTTCTCTGTCATAATAAACAGGTACTGTGCAGCCTTAATTTCAAGTCTAGTTGTAGCAGCAGATTTCAACTGGAAAAAGTCAGCTCTGGAGCTGCTGGGAAAACTGGGAAGGCAAAGATTTCCCCGTGGTGAACTACAAGTAGTTTGTACCAGACTGTTTTTCCCCCAGCTTTTTCCCCTCAAATGTTACAGGCTTCCTTTTAGCTTTTTCTCAAGAGCTGTGCATCCTCTGCGTGCACCTGTAGGGAGCTGATGGGGCCCTTAGGTACTCAGCAGTGGAAGGAAGGAAGTTGTGGGCACTGGGATGTGAGGCTTGAGAAGTGGGTGGATTTGTTAGAGAGGATGTGGGGGCTGTATCCTCAAGGCACTGCGGCCCAGAAGGTTCACTGGGTACTGATACTCTTTTCTCACTCCAAACCAATGCAGCATTGCTTTGGAGAGCACTTCAAGGCTGTTGTCTTTCTCCTGATGCTCAGTTCATCTGGGATGTTGGGAGCTGGATGGCAGTGCTGCCACACTGCAGTGCTTGCCACAACATGTTCTGGTGCAAGGAATCAACTTAGAAACTATCCAAGGAGCTGTTTTGTTTTGATGTGAGGAGCTCTTGGGATATTGCAGACAGTGATAACCTTGTGCAGACATACTGGGTTTGCTTCAGGAAGGGTTATTTTAGTGTGTTGGTATCCTTGTTTGCCCCTTCCTTGCTTCAGAGTCCCCCTTTCATATTGAGTATCTACTGCAAAAAGTCCTTAGCGCAGCCTGTGATAGTTGTTTCTACCAATCATGCACTGAAATGGAGGTTATCCAAAAACTTGATAAAATCAGAATTTTGCTAATGGAAATTGGCCGGTCTTGCTCAAATGAAGTAGCAGAGACATGGTCAATGCTGTTGGCTCACCTTGGCAACAATTGATACTCTGAGCGAAGGAGAATAAGCTGGAATAATGTTTCAGGCATCAGAGCGTGTGTTTGCACGTAGGGTTTAACATTCGTGAGAGTGCTTTGTGGTGGAGAAGATTCTCTTCCAAGGGGTGGCAATCAGTGGTATTTCAACAAGTATTTTTAGATGTCTTGACTGTGGAAATTATGTGGGATACTTACGTCAACTAAAAAAAAAAAAATCATATTGTGCTGGTCCTCAGTGACTAAAACCATATTTAAAATACGAAGTAGAGGGCTGCTTTTTTGTGTGTACTGCAGCACAGCTCCTGGTATTCTGCTGCCTGCTCTGTAATTGAACAGTACTTTGCAGTGACTGTGCTGCTTCTGGCTTCCACTGCCACAATTATCACAAGAAGTCCTCTCTTTTAGAGGAAAGAAATTGTTCTCTGTGTTAAGTAAAAGTTTTGTAACATATACCTGATGCGGTATACCATCTCATTTCAAAAATGAGATGTGAAGATGTACCAGTGTAAGACAGTGTCTTTAAAATTCAGGGTGCACTTCCCTCCTCCCCAGTTTTCTGCTTAAGAAGTTAAATCAGATCTTGTTGTAAACCACCTAAAACACTTTCTGGGGTGACACCTTCATAAATACTTTAGGAAGAAAAAATGTTACTGGAATTAATTTTGTTCAGTATTCCTTCCAATCAAGTTAAATGAAGGTGTTTTATGGAGCTCCTGTTTCAACTTCATAGCTGATCAAGTTTGACAGGAATACAGAAAACATTATTTGTATATCTTGTGTGCTCACTATGGAACTGCTTGAGATCCCTGAATGTACATGCATGTTAATTTTAGAAGTGCATCTAAGTATCCTTTGGTCTTGATTTTATTTTTTAAGTACTATTCCTTCCACAGTTGTTTTGCCTCTGATAGACCAGTTAGGTCAAGGAAGAAAGAAATACTATATTTTTACTTTCTGCTTTTCTATCCATGTTCACGCTTGACAGTCAGGGAAATTAGGTGAACTTCAAGGAAACATTTTTAAAGGAAGCATTAGGAAATGTTTTAAACCCCAGGATTCAAGGATAAAAAAATGTGCAGGTATTTTGTGAATCCTGCCTCAAATACAAAACCAGCATGTTCTCATGGAAGATGTGCTGACAACAAGCATCTATCCCTGAGGTTACTGCTGTGTGAGCTTGTCTGCTCATCTTAAGCTGGAAGAGAATCAGTTTCTCAGATAAGGGAAAGATATGTTACTGAATTGAATCGTGTTATTGTGAGTTAGCAATTTGCATCTGATCAAATTAGGCCACTTCACAGTGGATATGCTTCATGCTCTTGCCAGGTACATGTTAAAAATTAGTTTATTTTCAACTGAAGGCTGAGGGTGACTGTATTTCAGTCTCTCACCTAGTAAGGCAAGAGGAATCTTTTTCTTCTTGAACTTACATGGGTTCTTGGAAACTGAAGAGAGCTGCAAACCTAGGATTAGAAACCTTGTACAGAGGCTTTCTGTCTGTGTTTATCTGTTTTCTCATGTGTGTCACGTGCCTCCTGAAAAGTTGAAGTATAACCTGGATGGCAGAAAACTTTTGTGAGGAGAGGATGTGCTCACAGTGGCAGCTTTAAGAATCAGGACTGGGTGTTGGGGATGAACATTTGGAGAGATGTGTGGAAGATCATCTTTTACCCCAGGGAAGACATTGCCTAGACTTAGTGTGGAGTGCAGATAGGTATCTAATACATGAACAGTTGGGACATTTGGTCAGTTGTGGTATGCAAAGCACACTGTAGTTGCTTACATTTAAGGTGAAGAAGTGATACAAACTAAAATGGAAGGAGATGACAGTTTCTCAGCTGCTGACACAAGAAACTGGCTTAACTAGCTTCATTCCCCTCCTCCAGTAGCATCTGAAACTGCTACTAAATCTCACCTTGGAAAACACTAATACTAGGAGATAGATTAATAACAAAATACTAATTACAAACTGTTTGTTTTGTTCTTGGTGGGACTTCTGCCTCTTTTCACCTCAGTCTTGACTGTGTCTTGGACACTTGATCTTTCTCCATTTGCTAAACTGAGTGTTGGTGAAGACGATTTGTCAGGTGGGATAAGATGACACTAGAGCTGGTTTTCAGCAGCATGCAAAGGGCACAGGCAGGCTGTGTCAGTTTTTTAGTTCTTTCTCTTAAAACCGGCTGGGATGGGGAGGATTTTAACACAGGGATGGAAAAGAGGCAGCAATCACTCCCTAGTGCCCTTTTAGCATTAAAGGAACTGAGAGCAGACAAAAATAATCTACATCTCTTGTGATCTGCATAGCGAAGTTAACAGCATTTTATGACCTGTGGTATTAAGAATTTGTTAAATCTTGTGGGATCTTCATGAAGGCATGGTCTTCACTGATAGCTGAGAGATGATCGTCTCCTGTGTCTGGGTCATAAGCAAGGTTTTTTCCCCTCATATAAAAAGAAAATGTGAGGTAAGTGAAAATAAATGATTTCTGTTTTTTGCAGAGGCAAAAGCAGTTTTTGTTCATGTTTGTCAGAAATGCAATTAGACTTGTCAGCCGTGAGTGATGGCAGCAAACACTCCGGCTTGCCTCAAAGAACAGCAACATGTGGAGTTTGAAACAGTAACAGTATTTGCCACTGACAGGCACAGTTGCTGTTTTGTGAGTATCTGGGAGCTTTAAAGGGTATAAGCTCTAAACAACAAGTTTTTAGTCAGAGTTTCTTGCACACTGAAACATTAGAGACACGTAACTGGAAATACAGAAGCTTCAGTGTTAGATCCTTCAGCAGTTTACATGTAGACAACTTCTCTTGAATCTCGGTGCATACTTCTATCCCTACTATGGGTTGTTTTTTCTATTATTCAAGATTATCAGAGCTGCCAGAGCTCAGGGTTCTCCCTGCAGAGCTGTGAAGACCATGTTGCTCTCCAGTGGTTGCAGGAAGTAAGGCTTCACGCTGTATCTTTTCCCCATTGCTTGTGTCTGAGACCTCTTTAGTTATTCTAATGCTTTTGAAGAAAGATGCACTGAGTCAACAGGTGTCTGTAAGGGTCTGATGATTGTGGCTGTGAAATTCTGATGTGTTTGAATGTTTTACCTAAGCTATTTGAATTAATGCACATTGAAATGTCAAGAGTACCATCCATCCTGACTTATGCAGAAGCAGACTGAGATGTGTCAGCATCCTGTGTGGATAGGGACAGGGTGATCACCTGCTCAGCGTTTCATTTGGGCAAGATGAGTGTGAGACCCTGCAAAATTAATGGTAAAATAATAACATTTATATCAGATACAAGTAATCTTGATTACTGCATCACCCTGCTGGGTTTCCTGGCGTGCCCCCCCCCCCCCCTCCTCCTCTGGCATGTCCTGTGGTGGTGTGAGGTGGCCAGCTTTTTTATGGTTCTGAATGATGTTGATGGTCTAATGTTTGGGTTCTTTTCAAAGTCATCATCAGTGCAAGTTCTGTGTGTCACTGCTTCTGCATCACAGTTTAGAAGCAGTGTTATTATTGAAATAGTTTAACAAGAACTTATGAAGGGAAAAGACAGGTAAGCAGGGGATGACAGTTTTGGTACCGATACATATTCCACAAAGAATTTTGTTGTTTTCTCTTTGGAAATCACCACAGGAATTGAGAATGCCTGGAATGACTGACTCAATCTCTTGTCGTTTTTGTGCCTTGTTTAATTTCTTGTTATTAGTAAAAATCACCACTGAGAAGATTCTGCTACTGTGAAGGAAAACTGCAAGGAGTATTTTAATAGTTTTACCATCTTATTTACACACTGGGATCCCACAGACACTTAGGGAGTTCCACAGTTTCCTCATGCAAGTTTAAATCTTCTCTCAAAACAAGAGAAATTACTCCCTGAAATATAAAGATAGAAATGTAATGATGACAGTTAAGAATAACTGTCAGTGAAACGTACCAGTTTGGGGTTTTTTTACCAGTGGGATAACAGGACTGTTTTGTGGGCTAGTAATTGCATATTGTGTAACTGGATACAAACTTTCCCTTATTAATAGACAGTATTTCGAATGTTGTAAAGTGTTGCCAGAATGTGCTTTCTCAGTAACTCTTTCCTGCGAAGGTAGACACTATTTAAAATACTTATTTTTGTTTACTAAGCCACCCTATGTAGTTAGCACTTTCTTCTTAAAGCACTTCCCCAGTAGGTGAATGTACAGTAAGACATGGTCTCTCTGTCCCACACTGCAATGTGCAAATTAAAACCAACACATTTACATTTAATCAACAAAATGAAGAAGAACATATTGGTGAGTGGTGTGTAGGTGAGCCAGATCTTGTATTGTTTTTGTGGATATCAGTTAGCGACACAGAAGTAATGCCAGCTTTTCTACAATTGCCTGACACGGAGACAGGTGTTCTGCAGTCCAACACTTGTTTGTCAGTTGAGCTTCTTTCACAGCGGGACATATTCATGAGAACGATTTTTGTAGGCAGAAGATTAAGAACAACTGCCACTTTTGGGGGGGCTATAATAACAGCTAATGTGACACCACATTCAGCAGTCAAAAATGTCTGTGTGATAAATGTGTTTTATATAGGCAGGAAGAAACAAGGTTATAAAAGTTGTTATTGGAATAGAAATAACAGACCTGTGGTGTATTTGAATTATATTATTCTTTTTTATTTGGATTATCGTCTCTGTGCACCAGGTACTAAGTCCTTTGTATTTCTGTTGCAAAGAACATCTTCCTCTGCTTCTGTCTTTCACCGTGATTACCAGCTCCCCTTTCCTAAAGGTGAGGAATGACCTGGTGCTGACAGGTGCTGCCTCTCACCTGAGAAGTTTTTTAGCATCTGAGCAAAGCCAGGATGGCTCCAACAAGTGAGTTGTATCAAGCTCCCTGCTATGCTTTCTCGAAATCTCTTTAAAGCATTGGTAACTGGCAGGATTTTGTTGTCACTTGTACCCGTGCTCCTCATGACAGGGTTGAGACCTGAGTTTGAGAGGAGGCATTTGTGGAATAAACACATTGTTTTACTACTCTGACAAAAATTTAATCTCGGTGGCATTTTCAGTGAAGTATTTAGTTGTTTTTGTGTTAGGAATGGATTATTTACACAACAGCTGGGCAGGAAGTAGAGTGGTAGCCACAGAGCAAATACTTTGGGGAGTGAAATTCACTGCCCGGTAAATGGATGCAGCTCTGCTGCAACCTGAAGGTTAATTCACTTGTGACAGCAAATTTACTGAGCTCTTGTACCTGTTAGTGGATGCTGTTTCTTAGTCCAGGGTCTCTTCTGAAAAGTCAGAGAAGACTGCTGACAAAAATGTGTTGCCTCCTTCATGTATATCTCCCAGTTTTATTCTTCTGTATTTTTACATTTTCTGGATCGTATTTGTAAATACCACAATGTTTTTGAATGCAGTGAGAAATTTTGAGCCTGAGCTTTTTCAAAATACCTTATGTATTTGATAAAGCTTCCAAATTTGTGGGGAATATACCTGTAATTTACTTCAACTTTTTTTTTCTAATACTAAACTTTTGCAAACCAAACGGTATGCCCAAGATGTGGGCTTTAAATTAACTCTGTTGTTAAAGATTCTATGTGCATCATGATTTCAAGGACCGAAGAAATGTCTCCTCTCTTAGAGAAATGTGTTTTGAAATTACAATGTGTAGCGCTTTTAACTTCACCTCTTACTAGGACTGTTTACAAAATGTGCAGGAGTCAGATAAACCTTCAAGATTTGCATGTCAAAAGTGAAGCAGTTGATCAAATGCTTTCAGCTGGGGTGTAGGTAGCTCTATGGAGAGGGGAGAGAAAGAATGAAATGGAGAATAGTAAGGATAATTCAGTAGCTTTATACTTGTAGCTCTTGTGAGTCAATAACTCAATTCAGGAATGTTAGTAATAGCAGAAACCTTGGGCCTCAAGTACAAAGTGTTAAAACATGGCTGATGTTTTTTGTGTATTCATGTTTACTTATCGAGAAAACACAGCTTGTAACTTAAGTTTCATGTTATCTTGATTTGAATATTATAGGGCTTTAGTATTCCCAGGCTTTCCTGTCACTACGGCCACTGACAAAAATGAGGCACTAACTTGGGCTTTTCTTACCGTCTCTCTTATTTCCTGTGTCTTTCTTGAGTGCACTGATCCTAAAGTTTTTGAAGTTTCCTGTCTGCCTAAGGTATTTCTTTCACATGTCCACAGATTCAGGCATGCACTGGTACCTGTATTTATGTGTTTGTTTAAAAATCAAACAAACAGAAAAATCAAGAATACTATGTATTGTAGTATTTCCTCATTCTGCTTAGATGCATTTCAGATGCATTCGCTGCTATTTGTTTAAGTATTTAGTGTGAACTGATTCTTGCCTTTCAGAATACTTTAATATGAAAAGGGCTTTAATTCTGAGATAACTTGCCCTCTGCCATTAAAGGTATATTTTTCAAACCAAAGAAAGAAGATTCACCTGCTGGCTCTGTATTCTATTTTCTGCTTTCGTCAAAGATCAGGGTGGTAGGTAAGTTGAGCCTTAAGCCATGTTCCTATACATATGTTTCTTTCTCGTAAAGTGATAGAAGTAATTTTAAAAACCACAGTCTCTTACGAATTTTATGATGTCTTCCTCAGCTTTAAATATAGGAAGCATCCTTCCTTAGGTGAGTTATGGAATCCCCTGTCATCTGAAAAACTAGTCTTGAATATTTTTTCTTTGGCAGCTTATAATAAACACCTGGCTAGTTTTGACATTTGTCCTATTCCTCCTTTTCCAACACTCCTTTTTTTTTCTGATCTTGCCAGGGTTGGTGGTATTTCTTTTTTCTGACCCCTTTTTATAACTAGGCATGTTTAGTTCCTCTTTAACTGCAAAGAAAGAAGACAAAACAAAAATTAAAATAACTTGATTAGCCTGTTCATTGAAACTGAACAACTGTCTTGTGTTTAGGCTGCCACTCTGAAGAAAAGTATTGAAAAGTAACCTTTAACTGACTTGTCTCAAGTCTTGCTTATTATTTCCTTACTGGTAGCTGCCTGAAATAATTACATAAAGTGTTGTTTTTTTTTAAATTTGTATGATCTTGCTTTCAGTTATTAAACTGAAAATTCAGTTTATGTGAAACTTCTAAATGTTCTAATTGAAAAAAATGGAGATTTTAGGCAGTTATGTGAATGCATTGTAATTTTTTGGGAAGCCGATGCTGAATTATAGTATTCCTACATAATTGATATACTCAGGATTGTAGTTACACACATTTAAGGGTTTGCAAGGTTAAAGGTAAGCATTTTCATGATATTTAAGAATATACCTTTTGTAGTATACCATGCTATTAAAGTACAGTACACAGGGAGCAGAAATGAAGAACTGTTCCTGGGATTGTTCTGAAGTCATGGTTTGTGACAGCATTTTTTAAATAGAACAATTTTTAGCTTAATGTAATGAATCTGTGTGTTCAAGTTCAAACTCATAAATTACCATATTGGCATGTGCATTCCAGTTAATAATTGATAGCTCACTAAGGATTAAAAGAAAAACAAAAGCTTGTCATGAATTGACAATATGTCCAATATGTCTGTCAGCAGAAGGTGCACATGAAAAGCTTGAACCAGCAAATTGTCCTGCAGGGAGTCCCTAATCCAGCAAAGTATTTAAAAACAGACACCTTTTTCTGGATCAGAATACGACACTCTGTAGTGTTGGCTAGGCTCTAGCAGAATGAATGGAGGATGCACCTGGTCCCAGTTCATTTGGTGCTTATCTCTAAGTCTCTGAAACGTTCTCTAAGTCGAGGTCACTGAAACTTTTGCTGCTGAAGTGTATGGATAGACTCAGAGAATGATTTGGGTTGGAAGGAACCTTAAAGGTCAGCTTGTTCGACCCCCCGTGCCATGGTCAGGGACCCCTCCTACTAGACCAGGTTGCTCACAGCCCCATCCAACCTGGTCTTGAACACTGGCAGGGATGGACAGCCAGAGCTTCCCTGGGCAGCCTGTTCCAGTGCCTTGCCACCCTCACAGCAAAGAACTTCTTCCTAATACTTAATTTAAACCTACTGTCTTTCCATTTGAAGCCATTCCCACTTGTCCTGTCACTGCCGTTCCTGAAGGAGAGAGGGTCCCTCTCTGGCTTCTTTGTAGACCCCATTGAGATACTGGAGGGCTGCTCTGGGGTCTCCACACAATCTTCTCCTGGCTGAACAGTCCAAACTCTCCCAGCCTGTCTTCAGAGGAGAGGAGCTCTAGTCCCCTTGCCAGCTTTGTGGCCCTCTGGACTTTCTCTAGCAGTTCCCTGTCCTTTTGTCAAGGGTGCCAGAACTGTACACAGTACTCCAGGTGGAATCTCAGGAGAGCAGAGTGAGAGAATCACCACCCTTGACCTGCTGGCCATGCTCCTTTTGATGCAGATACTTGAGAATGAATAATCCTTTTGAAGTCAGTGTGCTTAAATTTATGCTTATAACTTACATGCTTAAGTGGATCAAAGGGTAATTCTAAAAGGAAACTGTTTATTTTCTTTAATAAAAGTTCATTCTCATGATATGTGCTAATATCTTTTGAGGGGGAAAGAGAAAGCCAGTAAAAAGAATTTAAAATACTGTAAATTTTTTCCATCTGTTTTTATTAAAATATGGAGGTTTTTTTCTCCAGAGAACATGTAAATTTATTTTTCTTTGGTGGTATTCCTTTGCTTATTTCTCATATTCCATTTAAGAGAAGTTAAATGTGTTTAACTGCGGGGTGTTTGACATTCTTTCTGTCTGGTGGAAAAACTTCTTTTGTGCTCATTGAAAGATGTTGCATCGTGAATGTAAGTAATGTGCAGGAAGTGTATACTCAGAGCTGGCAGTTTTATCACCAGAAGTGACACGTACCATTTACCCAAATAGGTCTGAGATCCCACTGTGTTTTCAGAGTTACCTGATTTATTATCACTAAGAGGCTAATAATCATATATCGTAGTAGAAGGAACAGTGTTTTTCAGAGTGGAAGCATTGAGAGGGTTGGTTTTTTTATTTTTTTTTTCAAATTTTCTTTCCTGTGGATCCTAAAACCCACAAACTTTTCCCTACTGCATATTTGACTGTACTAACACTGAAAGCGGAAGTTATCACTGTACAAAATAAGGTAGTATCTTTGTTGAAATCAATAAGAATTTTCTGTTGAATTTGTTGAAAGTAGGATACCTGTGCTGTTGTCAGTTGGGAAAGCTACGAATTTGGCTTAGTTTTTATTTAAACTCTAGCATGGCAATGGATGGAATTTCAGGATCACCCGTTGAGAGAGGGGGATTAAACACTCTGGGACTGTTGCTGTGAATTGGCATTGAAAGGAGGAAAACTAGTGATTCTATTTTCGTGCCTTGTTCCTTAATTCTCAGGTAGTTTAAAATGCATATATTTCTGGATATTCATTCCTGCTTTGATTTTGAATTCCAGTCTTTCTCTTTTTGTGAAATGCTCCTGTCTGTACTTTGAAAATGCTTTGGCACCTGGGAGGTGTTAATGAAATTAAGTAATAATAGAATTATTAGAATTTCCAAAGAAACTTAAAAATGCTCCCAGACAAGTCTTAATGTTTTCTGCTTTGTTGATCAGAAAAGAGGACTTTGAGTTCATTAGTTTGCGTCATCTTCAGCAATGGTTTATAAACCTTAAGCCTTCCTTCTTTAAAGCAAGGTAGGTATTATTTTGTAAGGAAAAAAAATGGGGCAGGCATGGTTGGTGCAAGATCATGGTAAAGATCTGCTTTGCAGTTGGCACTCTGATGTCTTGTTCTTCAGTCAGCGAAACGCTGTAGTCTGGAGTCTTTCTTGCATGAAGGAATTGTTGGTTAGAAAATACAAATAGAAGAAAAAGAGGCACTTTTTTTTTGGGAAAAAACTACACTTGCTTTTGTGAATACAATATGTAGGAGAGATTGTAAATCCACATGCTCACTTTAAAAGTGTGATCCAGTGTTAAATGGATCATCCATGGAGTAAGCTGAATAATAATAAAAGACCTGAATAAACCCAATATTATTCTGCAATATGGCATTGCCATAAAACTCTTCTAAGTGCTCTATAGCTTTCCAGTCAGTTAAAAAAATAAATAAATTCTCTGTTAACATACAATACTCATATGTCTTTAAACAGACTTGAGTATTGCTGTGGTAAAGAACATTGATGTATAAGTCATTAAACCCTATGGATATTTATTTGTGTATGCTAGTTTCCTGTTTTGCTGGTGCATCTCAATGTGTTTATTGAAGATTTCCTTGAGGAAAAGTCTTCAGGGAACATAATTTGAACATAAATGTTTAATCAGGGGAGAGAGGGGCATTATTTTCATAATGGAAATGTCATCCTTCCCCTTGAACTGAGGTGCTGCATAAAAGGTAGACAAGAATAAAAGCACTTTTGCATGTTTGCAAAAGGATCAAGTTTATGATCTGCCATTGCACAGTTTGGGACCTGATAATCTATGAGCCCAGAAGAGAGGAAGCAATTTTTTCTTTGCGTGCAAAACCAAGGATTTACATTTAATCTTGTAAAAAATCTACTCTGCTAGCACTAAGATGTGAACACCAAGGTTCCTAAGCATGTACAGAAGAATTGTACCAAGTTAGACTTGGCAGTGCTAGGTTTATGGTTAGACTTGATTGTCCTAAGGATCTTTTCCAGCCTGAATGATTGTATGAGTTAATCTCTAAGAGACTGATTTAGCTATTAATCTTCATTCTTCCTCCTGATGTCCCAGTAATTTGCACTACACTGGAGAGAACTTTGGTCTCAGACACCTTTAGGTTTTGCTTCTGCTTTACTGAGCTTCTAGAATTGTCTTTTTGATGGTGATGGACTTAAATACCTCAGCTACTTCCCCCATACTGTGTAACACAGCATTTGCCATTTGTTTTCTGTCTGACTGAGACAGGTACTGCTCTCTTTCCCCACGACCACCCCTTGGCTTCCCCTAAGTTGTGAACATCATCTGGTGTAGTCAAGAGCTGTAAATAGTTTTTGCATTAGGTTCTGCATTCAGCTATCAGCATCATGTTCTGCTTCTTTCTGAAACTGAGTTTGGAATGCACTTTTATATAATTGATCCTTTTTGTGGTATTTCAAGGTTGCAATGAATTAGGGCAGTTACGGGAAGAATTTGAATCTTCAAGGCAAAGTACAGGTGCAGTGAAAAATACCTACAAACACCTATAGGCAAACAGGTAGAATATATTGCTATGGAAACCTTATTAAATTGGCAGTGTTGAGAATGCCAGATTGATTAATGTTTCTTCATAAGATGTTTTATTAAAAAAAGAAAGAAAAAAGTAAAAATCACAAAATCTTATACAATAAGTAAAGACTGTGCTATGGTGTTCAAAGATGTGAACTAATATTTGCCCGTTCAAGGAAATACTAACAAAATGTCACTTTTATTAAAGAACAACTTAAAGGTCTAGTGGTTCCTTCATCTCCTTCTTTGCATACAGTGTTGACTATGTAAGCATAACTTGAGATTCAGAATATGATTAGTTTGAAAAAGCATTTCTAATTTTTATTCATTAAAAGTCAAATTAGGATATATAATCTAAGGAATGAGCAAAAAAATAATGGGGTGAAATTGTTTGAAACTTTTAATTATGTCTCATGTCATTTTGCAAATATTTTAATTTCTTTTATAGTGAAGTGCTTAATGAACATAAACAACATGTGGTTTAATATTTTATTATTTCTAATTATATTAAAATGAGCTATTTCTTAAAAGGAAAACCAAGAAATTGTTTTCCAGTAGTTCAAGTAACCTTGCCTAATCTCCTAGTTTATCTAATATTTTTGATTTCCATTTCCTCTACTAGCCTTGCTGTCTTCATGTTACTGTATTTTGGTATATTTTGTATGACTTCATAACATTTCATTGTTTTTTTCCTTTAGCAATCCTCAGCTATTGCAATGCGTCTTTTTTGCGCAGTTTTGACTGATTTTTGTTTTAACAGAGAGAAAAGAAGTGGGGAGATAATGTTCAACTAGGAACACTGGTTTTTGTGATCGCTGTGTCGCTGTCCTTGTTGCTGCTGTCCGTGCTCTGTGTGATAGAGACCTGGCATACCTGGCCTGTCTCTCCTTTGTGCTTGTATTGTCCGTCAGTGTCTTTTCTGAATCCAGGAGACTGGAGCCCGGCGCCAAGGTCCAGATCCAGATGTTCCTGTGCTATAGCCTTGAAGATCTACAAATCCATCCTTTTCCCTGCTTTTAGAGCTGCTGTTGTTCTTTGAGGAGAGCTCATCACTGGATTGCCCGTTGGTCCTCTTCTATTGGGTTACTTTTTATTATTTTTCTCAGATACCCTGACACTGCTCATAGACTGCTCGTCTCTTCCTTATAGTTAAAAGTCTGTACTGGGAGAATAATGGAAGAATTATTAATTTCATCAGTTATCCCTCTTTCATGTTGGTTGTCAATGTTTTTCTGGGTTTTCTTTTCTTCTTTTTTCAAAGACTTTTTGCTAGTTTAAATACATTCCTAGTCCTTCCTGGTTCACATGAAAAAAATCCAGCTGGAGTCAGAGTTAAGAAAAATCAGAACTCATCCAGGAACATTTCTTTGAACTTAGTTAAACCACTAGTAAGGTTGATCATATCTTTTTCTTTCTTTTTTTTTTTTTAATAACCAAGTTGTGTATACCTTTTATGTGTACTTTGCTGACTTAAGATTTTTCTGATTGTTTGGGCTAAATTTTTGCATTTGCGTTCTCTGTGATGAATATATATATATAATTTTAATTTATGTATCAGTTAACTTGACTATTTAGGAGATAAGTGGGAGAAGAGGTTATGTATTTCTGCCTGTGTATAGGAGAGCTTGGAAAACCTGAGCCCTCTGATGGAGAGCTCTCAGTTCCAGATTCCTTGCTGTTTAGCTGGAATAGATACCAGCACCTCTTACAGCTTGAGCTGAGGGTTTCTGAGCTCTGCGTCTGGGAATAGGGAAGCCCTGAAAGCCCAGATCATTTCAAAATGTAAAGCAGGAGCTCTGGAGCCCTCTGTCGCTAGGCACTCTGCATGTTGGAATATCCTAGTGTATCCAGCAGCTCAACATGGGAATTACCAGAATTCGTATATGTCTGGATTTTTAATGAAGCATTATGTGTGTTGAGGTTATGTTATTTCTTTGTTTTTTTCTTCCTTGAAGCATTTATGTTTTGACAAATTAGTAATTGGAAAAAATTTAATTGTGATTATAAGGATCGATAAAAAATAAAGTTAATATGACTGGTAAGATGTTTGAACCTGGAAGCATAAGTTCAGTGGCACTTTAGAGAGAATGTAATGAAGAAAATTATCGTCTGATCATATCTGATAAGTGTACATCACTGATGATGAGAGAGAGGTGCCTTCTAGGAAGTTGACCAAGTATTGAAGACCGTGTAAGTTGGAATAGTTGGTATTGCCTGCTTGGTATTGCCTGTGCATGTCTTTCTGGAAGTAGGATAGATAATTTGATGTGCCTTGGACTGACTTCCTCACGCCGTCAGCCCATCTGCACGTGTTGTGAATGGTGGAGCAGAAGTGAGCGTGGCTCCTGCAAAGCCACTTTTGTCTCTCGCCTTTAATTGGAGGTTAACTGCTCCCAAGAACGTGTATGTTCCACAGCAGGCAGAGCTGAGCTGCTCTGGCAGCGCTCCTGCTCCGCTGATTGCTTTGAAGCAGCAGGCTGTGAGTGCTCTGGCAGCCACGGTATTAAAAGTTTAAGATTTTTTTGTCAGTAATTATTTATGAAAATAAATAATAAATCAATGTACTAGCTTGTCTAGTTTTTTGATTTTACTCTGCATCTGGCTTTGTCTCTGGCCTGGTTTGTGGCATAAACAAGCACACCCGGCAATACTGGGCAGTGAGCTCTGTTTTAGCAACTTGATGGGCACTGATTGCTGTAGTTTTACACCCAGCAAGAGGAGCAATTTCAAGAAATACCTACAAAGCTTAACAGTTTCAACTGTTGATTTACTTGAGGTGTTGGAAAGCTTTTTCCACTTGAGATTCTGTGCATGTGATTTGTCACTCTGAGTCTTTTTCCTTGCTTTCTTCTTCCAGCTCCCTAATAGCAAAGGGTTTCTGAACTGCTTTCCCCTTTGCATCTCACCTATTCTCCTTTTTTCTGTCTCAGTCACTCTTCTTTTTTTCCCATTTTCTGCTATCCTTTATCCTTGTTTCTGCAGGTCTTTCTTGAGCTGCCTCTTTAGACATGCACTATAAATAAGTTGCACTATACTAAGGGCGAAGGCAAGCTAAATAAGATGAATGCTTGTTATCTGGGCACAACTTATGACACTTTTGCCCACCAGTATAACATTAACAATATATGGACAAACCACTGCATAGAATCAAGAGGCAAAATGCGAAAAAGGGACTGTAAAGGTAGTTTTGTGTAGTGTTATTCATCCTGTGGTCCATGAATTGCCATATAATGGTCCTTGAAACAATGCAACATGCTTCAGGCACACTCATGCTCCCACACACTCAGCAGGGTTGTGTCCGAGTACATGGGCAGGCACAGTCAGCAGCTGGCTCCCAGCCTGGCTGTCCAGGCCTCATTAAAATGTTTATTGCTGTCCCGTTCTGAACTTACCCAGGTTCTGTTGTTTTACTCAAATATTAGATATCCCTGTTCTCAACTTCCTCTGATGCCAATACTTAGTTAAACCCCACACTTTCCTTGCTCAAGTCACTGTCCCTGGCTTGCAGTCCAGATCTGTTTCTGCAATGAGTTATAGGTCTAATATCCTGTTAGCAGAATAGTTCTAGACCTCCTGGTTCCATAATCTCAAGTTTTACAAGTTTTGCTTATCTTCCATACACGTGTGGCTAATAATTTTTTCCTACCTTGCTCTGTGAGTAGTTGTTCTGTATTCTTCATGTTTGCTGTCAAGCTGGTGGTTGGTATGGTGGTCATAAAGATCAGTGTATTTTATATGTTCAGCATTTGCATTCTGTATCTAATTGTAAAACTTCTGGCAGTAATCCATGGAGGAAAAGTTCGGTTTTGTCCTTGTAGGCGAGGAAGATAGTATGCTTAATGAGATCGGGGCTAATTCTTTCTTATGGGCATGCATCAGAAATCTGATAAATTAACATGATAAATTCTTTCTGGTGAACAAGTTTAAGTACCTTGTTTTGTGATTGGTATTTTACTGTAGCTATATTCAGGTAATTTTCTATGACACATTTGCGTTGTGTGTTTGAAGTCCTTAGCTTAAAGTGTGTAAATGGGAGGATATCTAAAGAAAAGGCACTGGCTATTTCAGAAAATAAGACTTCAAGTATATTCACTTATTTCAAGTATGATAAAATCCTTCCAATTCTCTGACCCAGTTGGTTGAAACAAGAACAGTAGGAACAACAATCACCCAGAGGCAGTTAATTAGCACAGATTTCAGTGCAGTTAAGATTTGGCAAAGAAACAGATACCTGCAGAAGTTCTATGTTGTGGATAAGTAGCAACAGTAATAATAGGCAGTACTAATAATGAAAGCATTGCAGGAGAAAGAAGTTCCTGCAGAGCTACCAGAAGGTGATTTTCACTGTATTGAATGGATATCATAAAGAATGAGGTCATCTGGTACAAATTCTACTGTCTGCTTTTTCTTCCTACATGGTAAGGAATAGGATTCAACCTCCCTCTTCCAAGAAGAGGAATTCAACAATATTATAAAGCCGTCATGAACAAATCTAGGTGTTCTTGCTTTTAACCTTACAAGGTGAAAGAGTTATCTAATGCAAAAAAATACTTTCTTATAAAGGCCAAAACTCTACTTAAAATTCCTGCCATCCAGAATGAGCAGGAGCTGATAAAGAATGCTTTTAGTAAATATTTCCCCATTGGACTGGCAAAGGAACCTGACATTACACTACACTCTGCGTTGGGGGGATATAATTAAAATAAAATAGAAGCTTCTGAATAAAAAAGGCCATGTGTGAAACCTTACAGGTCTGAGGGAGAAAAATCCGTTTCATATTCATTTCCCCAAAGTAATGAAGCAGAGGCTTTCCTCACAAAAAATACTCTTATACCAACCACATGAAGGGGGAGATTTGTCCTAGGAAATAAATAGATAAATAAGTGGAGGTTCTCAGGAGTAATGATGGGGTATCAGCTGTGCTCTGGGCATCAGTAGATTCTGCATGGGTTTTCCAGGGCTCCTAGCCTGAAAACCAACCACAGCGTACACGAATGGCTGGGTTTCGGTGGTGCTGGTGTTGTTCAAGTGGACTTCACAAATTGGTGCTTTGTAAATGTGTGTGTTCTTGGCGGTGCATTTCCAGGAGCGTTCTTGGACGTGTCCAGATTGTGTGGATTGAGCAGGACAGATTTCCTGGCTTGGTCTCAGCATGTAGCAGTGTCCACTGACACTGAACGTGCATCAGCCCAAGAGGTTGAATCTTGATATTGGCTCAATTGTGAGTAAAATTTTAAAAACCTTTAGCTTTATATATAACCATGCTTTGGGAGAGAGGTGGATATACTAGAGAAGCATCATCAAATTTTATACATACTGGAGGCTGAGTAGAGCAGAGATGTACAAATGAATACATCTTTAAGGTAGTCATTAAAATTATATGTTTCATTTGATGGAGGGACACCTGGCACATGTGTCCTGGCAGTCAGCATGTATGTAGCTCTGAGCTGGTCACAACATACACTAGCCTGCCCTGGCAAGGATGTTAAAAGGGCGTGGAGAAGAACTTTGAGTGTGGAAAAGTGTTCATAGTGGTGAAGGGGCCAGAGGGGAGTGTGTGGAATTTGAGGAGGGGACTTCATCAGTGGGGAAGCAAATTCATGGTTGTGCTGTTGCTGGTACACTTGATTGTGTTATGTCCTACAGCTATCATCCTGCTGTCAGTCGTACTTTCTGCGTTTACAATGGCAGAATCTGCCTTTATCACAGATCTCTGGGAGGAAGATGACTTTCCTGTTTCAATTTTGGTCTCTTTTTTTTTTTTCTTCTCCAAAGTGTTTTTAAATATAGATGCTCTTTAAAAACAAGGGGTGAATTCAGACTATTGTGTTGTGTTTATTATGCATATATATTATTATACAAATAAATATGTATTTATTATTCACAAAGGTAATGAAGTCAAGATTGCCTTAGAAAAAGGCCGTAGTCAAACTGCACTGAGTGCATGTGTTACAAATGTTCCTTAATTACTGTGGATGTGTGGGGCATATATAATTCTGTATATCAAAATTATCTGCAAATTTTTTGACCACTGCTGATGTGCTCTCCCAGTCTGCTTATCTGATAACAGCATTAAGTAAAGGTTTTCTTCACTGCTCCCCTTGCCTTAGTTGCAGGTTCATTCAGGCTTTGGTAGAGTGCAGGGAATCCCTGCAGTCAGCTGTTTCCAGGCTTTGGGAAAAAGAGACAGAGACTGGATAGGACAGGGTCAGTCTGTCTTGAAACTGAGGTGCAGGGATTTCTTTGGGCGGGGGGAGCGGAATGAAGGGTTACCTTGAAGGCAGTGTTGCAGGAGGACCAGTGCGTGGGTAGCTGCTCTGAAGTCCTCACTTCTGTAGCCTTCAGCCCTCTCCTTTTAGATGTTCATAATTTACATTGGCTCCTGTTTCAGTGGCTCCCCTTCTGTTTTCTGAGCTTCTGCTCCTGCAGTGATCTTGAGCACTGTGCTACAATTTGTGTTTGGATTTTGTTACAGCAGCAGTTGTCCCATGGACAGAATGGGTTTCCCTGTGTCCTGTCCCTTTTAGCTCCTGATCCATTATCTGCTGCTGCTGCAGACGTTTTCTGTCTTTGTCCCTGTAGTCCCAAGCTGATGGGAATGGGTGGCCTATTCCAGGCTTGGGTTCCCTCAGCAGATTTGCCTATGAATGGTGGGTCCATGGACAATTTTCCCCAAATGAATGGACTCTGCAAAAATACTGATTTTTAAACTGTATGAGAACTTTAATGGATGTGTACAATTTAAGATCTGAGTGAGGTCTGTCTGTCTGTCAGCCATTGCTGTGCAAACCTGTGCAATCCAGGCTCTAGGATGACCCCACTTGATCAGGGAAGTTGGATCAGATGACCCATGGTGGTCCCTTCCAGCCTCACCTATTCAGTGATTTTGTAGGGTTTCTCTGGAAAGTCTGTGAAATCTCTAGTACAGAGTCCTCTCTGCTGGGATTCAAGTGCCCTGAGCTGAAAAGGAAGTATCTAAAGCTTTCAAAAGAAAATGTTGGCCGAAAAAAAAGTTAATGTTATATAAGGGAGAATTTTCTCTCAGAATGTCTATTAAACTTAAAAATAGAAGGAATTTGTCATTTAAATCTGAACGTACCATGAGAAATTTCAGCTCACCAGTTAAAATCCGGCAAAGCAAGAGGCACATAAAAGCTGTGTCAATTTTAATCATTGGCACTGATATCGGCTAGAATATACAGATATATATTAAGCATTAAAATTGGAAAGGTTTTAGTCTAAGAGTGGATTGGCATCTCCTGCTACCTGAGGAGCTGATACTTACAACATCAGTCCGGGTTCCCAGAGGGAGAGCTGAGATAAAGTTGGTGTGTCATTTCTCAGGAAATAAATGAGCACATAGGATATTTCTTTTTACTGCATCATTAATAGAACTTGCAGAATGCTTATTGCATAGGTTCTGGTAGTGTGCTTGACAATATAGTATTAATTGCATTTGAAGCTAGTATACATGGACCTGATGCAATCATTTCAGGGTGCTTTTTTGGGATATGATCCTTCAGGTTCTCTAGAAACTCAAGGGTCTGCTGAGAAATGGAAACAAAGAAGAGCTTGATAATGAATGAAACATGGGGTAATGAAAACATCTGTTTTGCTTTTCTGTAATCTTTTCATCCTACCTGTTATTTGAAAGCGTTTTATAATACTGCAAAGCATAACGTCCCAGGGTGCCCTTTACATGTGCTGTGGTGATGTAGCATGATTAGGCAGTCTGACCTCATGGAGGAAAAATTGCACAGTGCCTATGAGTCTTCAGAAAAACTTGCTTGTTAAAGTAATGGTTTGGATTCTAAAGCCTGTATGTGGTGGCCTATTTGTTTTGCTTGGTTATTGCTTTGTTTTGTGCAATACATTATTTGATGAATAGATGTCTTTCTAAACCAGCATTCAGAAACTGGGAGGAGTGCAAAAGGAAAATATCTTGTTGTACAACTCATACTCAATTTTGGAAAAGAATATGATTTTAAATCGTTAGATGAAAAAAATTAAAAATAGAAAAAGACTGCTGCTGTAAAAAACCCAAACTGATTTAGCATTTCTGAAATGTATAGTTACAAATATTTAGAAAATCAAGCACTTAGAAAAACATGACATCAGACCTGTTCTGTGTTTAACAACTCTTTTCATTAATGGGTATAGTGAGGTAAGGACTCAGGACAGATTGTCTTTATTTCCTAATTTTTTTTAAAGCAATTTAAGCATGTATTACTTGTTTACATAGCAAGCATTGTAGACCTTATTTGTCTTACATTTTCTCAAGAGTATTTTAAGTGCTTCTACCTGTTGGTATTGAGCAGTGTTACAATCCTGGGGGAAGGTGCTGCTCAGGAATGCAGCTAATTTAGACCATAGACAGTATTTTTATATGAGGGCTGGCTGCTCGCTTTAGCTTTGGCTGTCATCCTTGCTTACTGCTGGTAGTTTGAGACTAGACAAGCTACAAACTCAGGTAGACTTGGGTTTGCATTTATAGCCTGCAGCTGGACTGCTGTGCTCCTGGACTGGCACTGTTTAGCATGTGTAACTTACCGAGCACACTTGGCTATGTTATGTTGTTTCTTGAAGTGGCTAAATGACAGATTCTAACATTTTGATCTCTCCTTTGGGCAGTCTTTCTTCTATTGTTCTCTTCCAAATCCTTTTATCTGTACCTCAGTTGGGCTGCATTCACCACCATGCACCGACAGTGTAGCTGGTTTCAGCTTCTGCTAAGATACACTTCAAAAATTCAAATTTTTTATTCTTCTCCTTTCCTTCAGGAAAAATAGCTTTAAGGAAATTCATGTTTTTAACCAACTTTAATTTCTGTAATTTCTATCATGCTAGCAAAGACAACACTCCACAGAAATAGCTCACAAATTCTTTCTTGCTTTGGGAAAATCTAATAAAGCATCTTTTCTGGTAACTTCCATTTTAAGCAAATAAAGATAATCTGTATACCACTTAAAAAGAAAAGTACAGACTTTAAGATTTTAGACACAATTGTGCTAGAGTGGGTTTATTTTGAGTCATGCTTCTATTTGACTGGCTTCAACTGCTGGCGTTGTGACAAAAGTTCATACAGAATATTTTGTGGAAATGAGAGGCAGAAATATGTCTGATTAATAGACAATTACTTTGTGTTTTAGTCTGTATACTGGTTGGATAAATGGAATTTGTTTTAGTTATGGTTATGTAAATCACATTGCTGTTGCCTGCTTTCTGTTTGAGTGAGAGTGAGAGTATGTATCTTGTTTGGAAAGAGGAGGTGTGGGTGTGATACCTCCGGGAAGGGATGCCATTGTTCTTTGCACACAGGATTCATCAGGAGTCCCATCTGAGAGTAAGGACTTAGTAAGACAGTAGCTAGTGCTACACATTGGTAAGATTTATTATTACTTATTCTGAAGTCAGCTACTTACCATTTATGGGGACTAACCTAATTTCAGTGTTAGAATGGTTCATTAATTCCTAGCTTTCTCTATCATCACACTTAATGTTGGACGTTGCAAATGAAATGTTTTAATGTTTTAACACCATGGATACATTTCCCACTTCTTGTCAGTAGCTGGTCACTTTGTATGTTTTTAATCTTTTATGTATTTATTTTTAATATTTTTTATTTTAAACCCAGCCATCCACCCAGAAATATGTGTAAATGCATATAGAAGTCATTGGCAACCCTCCTTCCCTGCCACATACCAATTGTTTTTTTTTCTTTTCCTTTTTTTTTTTTCCAAGCTGGAAACAAAATTCAAGTGGAAACTCAGTTTTAGCAAGTTGTGTTTTCATTTTCGGATGATGTGAACATCATACATGTGTGCCTTAAAGGAATGACACTGTGCCAGGTGCTTTTAATGGCATTTATTATCTGAGTCTCACTATGAACTAGTTGCATTTCCAGGACTTCCTGTGCTCAGTTTTGAGGTACTACATGGTCTTTTTTCCCGCTCCTTCCCCTGTATATGTTGTAAACCAGTGAGTCTCTTCACTACTAGTTTGGATGAAGTGAATGTTTTGTTGTCTGCAACCACCTGCAAAAAAATTCTGCTGCTCTTGCCTCTTTTGTTTAAGCTTTTACAGACAACCTGCTGTTACTAACCATCTGAGAATAAAGTGCAAGTGGGGATGAGGATAACATTGCAAGTGTCCAAACCAGGAGCAGTGTTCAGGTCCTTATGTGCTCCTTCGTCATGCTGAAATCCTGTCTGTTATTGCAGTACTGTAGTTTACTCTTTACTCCATTTTGGGTTTCTGTGTCTCTGCTAATGGTGCATAGTAATTCTGTTTTTCTGTGTTTGCATGGGAGAACTTTGGAAGATGATTTGTCCCAGAGGTAGATTCAAGGTTTGTACGTGTAAAGAATTCTACTTGTATGAATCTCTGGAAGATCTGGCTGAGCCTCTTAGGGAAATTAATTTCTCCCAGTTGTCTCCTAAGCATGGTAAGCTCAAGTTTATATCAGAGGGTTTTTCTTCTGTTGGGATTTGGAACAGAGTATTTTGTTGTCCTTTCTTTGAAGATAAATAAATAAATAATATTCAGTAAAAGTTTTATAAAGAATATCCTTGGTTTAAATGTATTTTAATGCTTTTTTGCCTTTAATTTTTGGAAGTGGTAATGGACTAATGGTCTCTTACTATGTATTGACCAGACAGGATGTCTGTTCATTGAAAGCTGTTGTCAGTCAGGGGCCATTGTTTTGTAGATTTGCATTTTGAAATACTACCATTATTGGCAGGGAGTTTTGTGAGTAAATGTTTGCTGTTTCAAATACTTTTTTGTCCCCTTTTCTTTACTGCTTACTTACTTGCAGGCATTTGAATTGCCTGACTTCATTGAACTTGAGTCTGAAGTTGCTGATTCTGTGTCTTTGGTCTAGACTCTGTCCTTTTAAATAACAGTAGCGAAGTGCTGTCATGATGACTGTGTTGCTGTCTGCAGTGTGGGAAAATCGTCTCTGCTGCTTCCGAAAGCCTTGCCTGAGGTGGCTCCGTGTAATTGTAACATTTTAGGTAATTGTTTGTAGTTTGTACTGTGCTTTTTGCATAAACTGAAAACTGCTCAAAAATTAATAAATTGAAACCCCGTATCTCCCTTTTCTGCTTTGCTGATGACATAATGGTGCATGATTAGAGTTTTAAATATTTTTTGGTACAGATGCAGTTTGTGTCATTGTGCTTCTCTAAGGTGGAGATGTTGTTTGGAGAAGACTTGTACCTCCTGAAGTGTGGTGTGAGGAGATATGAATTGGACCTCTTCTGTCACACAGGAGTTACATCAGGCAAGGCAGGTGTTTTGGTGGAATTAATGAATCATGATTTTTTTGGTTTCACTGTCAGAGTCAGCTGGTATTCATTCACTGGTTTAAAGTGTTAACTTTAGTTATCCAGTAAAATCTGTACTGCAATGACTATAGGCAGACTGGGGTTGCAAATCCCTCACTGAAAAGGTCTAGGCTTTTGCATGTGGGATTGCTACTAAAGGGTTATAGGAGCTGGTTCCTGTGCTATGTAATTAGGTGCATGGGAGGATTCCCGTGCATTTGTGCCTTAATCTTGTTTCATTCATATCAGCTATATTCATTAGCAGGGCAAGGAGTGCTTTGACTGCACTGCTGCTCTTCTATCAATAGCATATCTATCTAAACTGGCATTGTTTTCCCATTTCTCATTTGTCTGGCTGCCTCTTTCCATTTCCCTGGAGAATGATGTTGGTTTTCCATGATGTGACAGTTATTCTGTAGGTTCTTTCTCTAACCTTGATCTGTAAAACGATCCGGGTTAAGAAAGGAACTTCAGACAGAAAAAAGGGAAGAAGCTTCAGACTGATCTGTCTACATTATAAGAGAAGTATCAGCACTTTATGGAGATGTCCTCTTTGTCATTACTATTTTTAATTTTTTAAAAAATCAAAATAAGAACAGAATGTAGGAATTACTCATATTGAGTCAGACCTAAACTCTGTCTAACCCCATATCCTTTCTGACAGTGGCCAAAAGTGTAAAGCTTGAGATTACAGCAACAAGGTAATGACCCCACCATCTGTCTTCTCCCATCTTTCAGTGGTATGTGACTCAGGATATTTTCCTGACATAGGGGTGATTTTCGTGTGGATATTGACTATTACTGCATTTCTCTTCTGTATATCTGTTGGGCCTCTCCTTAAAGCTGTAGGGTTTTAGTAGCCACAGTATATTGTGGCAGAGTCCTATGACTTAGATCAAAGTTGTGTGAATACTGCTTCCATTTGTTCGTTGTGAGCATGCTGCTGCTGATCCCTAGCTCTTGGGCTAAAAGTGGTACAACTCTTCATCCAGGCTGTGCTGCCTGTGAATTTTATCAGCTGTTGTTATATCCTGGCTCCTTCATCTCCTTTCCAGGCAGTGAGGTATTAGCTCCTCAGCCGTTGATTGTGTGGAGAGAGGACCGGAGCTGTAGGCAGCATTCAAGGTGCAGGCTCACAGTGGTTTTAATAGCAGTGTTAAGCTTGTCTCTGTTTCGTTCTCTCCTCTGCATAGCTTCTAATAACCTGCCGTTTTGCTGTGGCTGCTAAGCATTTAGCTGATGGTTGCCTGAAAGCATCTATTTGGTGTTGGAAGAAAATACATCGTGCCTGGTCCAACCGCCTGCGCAAAGCAAGGCAGCTGCTGCTCCGTGCCTCAGGGCCAACTAGTGTTGAGGCTGAAATGTATCCCCAGCAGGTATGGGTGTGCCATGCATGCATGCCAGGGATGAGGCAGGCAGAGAGAGCGCTCAGACACGGTTCTGTTTGAGCAGGAGGGAACTCTGGGAGTGAGAGTATGTGTGTGCACATACTCCCAGGTGGAGGAGCCTCCCAGCAGCTGAGCTCAGATGCTGGGTCTGCTCAGTAGCTGTCCTGGTGTCCCCAGTTGCTGGCACCTGGACGTATGAGCTCCCTGGTCCCACAGCCAACACCCCAGGTGCTCTCATCCATAGAGACATGCAGGTGTTCCTGAGCTCACAGGTGGCCCTCAGAGACCCTCTCCAAACCCCTTGTTCCCAGCCACTTCTGCTCTCCAGCTTGACCTTTGTTAGCGCTTGCATGCTCATAAACCTGATGCAATCCCAAAATGCCTTTCCCTTTCATCTCCCACCATGTGCTCTACACCTCAAGGCAGAAACACTCCTTAGTTGGAAAGATGCTGAGGGGTAGCTGCTTCCTGCAACTCATCTTGCTGGGTTCCATGCCTGGCCACTGTGGCTGAGATTCTTCTGGGACAGAGAGAGTGTTGTTACTCAGCTGGAGGCTTGCTTTGGGGTCCTGCCTGCTTCTCTTCCTCTGCTCCTCTGCATTTGTTGAGTTGGGATTTGGATGGGCCTGGGAGTAGTCTGGAGATGTATTAGTTGTGTAGATGACATAAGATTATAATCCCAGAAGTATATGTCCAAGTTGGGTAGGATCAGAGCCCATTACTTTATCTGCAACATGAAGATTGATTTTTTCCCAAGTGCATGGCTTTTTGTAAATGTAACTTTCAAACTTTTTTTGCAATCAACCCATATTTTTACTTTCCTGGCTAATTTAAATATTGTCAACAAATCTTGCACCTTAGTGTTCACCTTTTTTTTTCTAGTTGTATTAAGAATATACTGAGTAGCATAGATCTCAGTGTAGCTCTGCCAAACTACTGATGGCTTCCCTCTAGGAGCAGATCATCATCCATCTTTTCTTATTTTGAAAAATTATCTATGCAAGAATCAATAAGATACTGTGTCTATCTAGCAAACAAAGAAGTTGTCTTTATTTTCAGGTTTTGTCTGGTGTAGTATTAGACTTCTCATTGGCAATGATACTTCTATCATTTTCTTTTGGAAATTATTTCATAATCAAATAGCTTTTTTTTTTCAGAATTTATGTACTCAACAATTTCATTGTGTCATTCATAATAATTTCCCCAGCCCACGTAATTTTCTGAATTAGTCCTGTCATCCTTCAATGTGACAAGGTTCCTATGCACCTTTGTTAAGCAGATGAAATATATTCAGCTTTTCTGACTTTTCCCTATAAATTCAGTGCTTCTATCACTTTTCAGGCCTTAAGGTCTTCCCCCCATGATCCAGCAGAACTGAGTATCTTGTTCCATCTGTATTCTTTTCTATTTGCAGGAAATGCATCTCAGAGGAGTATTACATAATGACCCACTCTGGTTTTTGGACAAGTCTGAGGTGCCCTATTAGTAAACTTTACTTTGAGTATTGGTTAAATATGTATGTATGTAATTCTTTAAAAAAAGTAGTATTTGCCCATGTTTTTCTTAGGGAAAAAACCTACTGACATAGTATACTAATTAGGAAAACATATTGCTTTCCCTTTTTCAGAAAATTATTATAATAAGTGCAGTAGCTGTACAAATAAAGGATTCATGTATTCTTCCCTATTTACCTTTACCACAGTAAATTTAATTTTTTTTTATTCTTGACAGTTTCTACCAGTGTCTGCTTTGAGCAATGCAAATAAAAAAAAATTAGGTTTTGTGTTATCAGTTTCTCCTTTGTGTGCTTACCCAGTTCTCATCTTTTTCCTGAATTCTTTGCAGAACTGTTGTTTTCAATTGAATCTATAATTAAATATGCCTCTCTTGTTCATTCCATATCAGATCCATATCTCTAGTCATTTGACTTTATTTTCTTCAGCTTTTAAGGATATTGTTAGTCAAGGTTTTTGTATTTCTGTAGTGTAACTGCAGCGTCTGGTCAGTTCTTTCTGAAGTCCTTCAAACTCTGCTGTGGGAACTGCAGCAGGGCAGTGAATCACCTCATGGGCTGATGTGCTTATGCAGTGGCTGGCAGCAAAGGCTTGGCTGGGCTAAAGTCCTTTGCACAGATAACATTCATTGAGGAGATTTTTTTTTTTCCTAACCTCAGGCTATAGTGATCTGTTCCTGTCTGGGGTTTTTGTCATTGGAGATGGGGTGGGAAGTGCGTGCTTTTTGCCAGAATTGAGCTGGGACATTAACATTTTCTCATATAGGAATTCTATAACATTCTGCCCGGGGCTTTGGAAATAATTGCTGATTAAACTTAGTGTACTGGTTCTGGTAGGATGTATCTGTCATTTTGTTTTGCCAGTATAAACTTTGTAGCCCCTCTAGTTTGGTTACTGAAGTTCCGGTGTTCATCAGGTCGAAAAGGAATAGCATGCCCTGGTGCTGTATGTGCTGTGTTGTGTATGGCAAGTGGAAATGTTCACATACAAAGACTTCACCATCTCTGATCACCAGTCCCTCAGAATTCCCTCACAACTGCTATTTTTTATTTTTGAAAGTAGCAAATTTTCTTTCTGCTGTTATTGAAGCATTCAGAACCAAACTTGTCTGCCTCAGCTTAGCTTCTTTCAGATATCAAGTACTTGTCTGCAGCTCCTTTGGAGCTGTTTCTAAAACATGGAAGGTTGGAAGTTTGTTGTTGCAAATAGAGATAAGAGAATTTTTGAATCAAATGGGATTTTGTAACTGAAAATGTTTTGCAGACCTGGAAGTAGATTTCCTACAGGCCGCCTCATAGGTGACTTCATGGGCCTGGGCAGCTTCTGTCACCTTGCAGCTGTTTGTGTAGGCAGTGCAGAGCCTGTGAATGCGGGAGTGAATGGCCCTGATGGTCTGTCTCTTTGTGTTTCTGGTGAGAAACATTTGCTAGCATGACAATTACTGCTTGGAAGCTCTGAGCAAGACCAAGCTCCGTCTGTGCTAAGAAGTGCCACATATACAAGAACCTGTGCTTAGGAACTGGTTGTACAGAACAGGTCAGAGTAGGGAAGAAGATGCTCTATTCTACCCTTTTTAATAATAATTGAAGCTAAGGGTGACCTAACACTATGTAACTTCAGACTGGGAGCTCATAAGAGGGCAGAGGATTAAGCCCAAGTATTTGGCATGGTAGAACATGACTTAATTGTAACCCCAGGCTTTCATATGACTCCATAATTGGAAAAAATAAAATCAGAATACCCTTTAAATAAAAGTTGAAGCTGTTACTGGAATGTAAAAGACAATGAAATGCTAAATTTCATGTGTTTCATTTAAGAAATATTTTGCATAGAATTAGCTACAGCGGTGCTAGCCACGTTTACTTAACACAAACACTTGTTGCAGATCAGCTTAGACCTTGAGGTGTTGTTTCACATCTCCAGGCTTGGTGGAGGACCTGTGCTTTATTCTCAGGGCAGTAAGCTTGCAGCCACGCAGAATGCAGTACAATCTGTCTCTGGGGAAATTAGTCCACTCATCTCATCAGGAATTGATTCTGGCAAACGACTGGTAAATGTTACGACACATTATTGTCTTTCTACTGTATTCTCTCTCTCTGTCTCTTAATATGTGTGCATATGAAATGCATGTGGTGATTTGAGGTTATAAACATACTGCAAGCTATTGGTATAATTCACAAGTAACAAATGAGCATCAGTTAAAACTGAATTGATCCTTCCAGCAGTAACAATTTAGGGAAGCAAGCAACAGTATGAATTACTTAGCTGGAAAAGAAGAACTATCTAGATGCAAATAGCATTTAGCAAATGAGTGATGGTATAACAATCTGAACACTGTACAGACCATGACCCAGCTATTGGCATTACTTTTAGTATCCTGAATTGCTCAGCTGCTACATTCTTCTGATGCTTCAGAACATCATAAATACTTAAGTTTGTATTCACTGGTTTAAGATGTTGCCAAAAGCATTAAAAGAATTGCTGTCCTAAATTAATTAACTTTTGTTTGTTAAATCTGTAGTGTGGAACAGAAATGTCAGTTTTATTCAGACAAAAGGGAAGTTTCATCTTTGGGCCATAACTGATTTTGCCCTGGCTTAACGAGTCATATATTTCCACTCGACCTGAAAGAGAATTTTTTTTTAAAATGATTGCTTCAGGCCACATATAACCTCATCATTTGCAGCAGTGCAATTTAAGGGATTTAATGTAAACTACTTGAAGCTTTTTGATGATGTGTTTGACCTAACCACAAGAAAAAAAATTGCCTAACCTTCAGTTACAGTAGCATAAGAAATAGAAGTCAGCAGATATGGAATAGTTTAAAATGGCACAGTCTGCCTGCTGTGCTACATGGCTTCCCCCTCTCTTGCTTTGAGCACATCATTGCCCACTCTCTTGCCTAGTGACATCTTTCCTGAGGCAGAGGCAGTGGATGTGTGGGGCTGGGTGCTCTGCCTGAGCTCTGCCCACCTGGCAGCCCTGTGGGGCTCTGCACGGTGTGCTGCCCTCCTCAAGGTCTAGCCATAAGGACCAAGTGTGGTGATGTGGAATATCTTGCTTTGATTTGCTTTGGTCTTTCAAAGTGTGGTGTGATTTTTAGCCATAGAGACAAAGCATGTCGAAGTGAGAAGGCTGGAGGTTGCCACCATGCTTGTTCTTTTTCTGTTTTCCCTAACCGTCTCTGTCAAACCTGTTGTTCTTTTTCGGTTCCCTTATGCCTGGTGGGGACTCCTTTGTGGCAGCTGCTGGAAGCACTGCTCTTACCTGCCTTCATATCCCTGTTTTCCAACATGGTTCCACTTGAATTAGTTCAGCATGTGATAATTGGTTCACGTAACAGGTTTGTAGATCATCAGAAGAAGTTTTGTGAGCATAAGTTTTCAGGCAGTCAGCAAATATTTTACCTGCTGTTATACAAAACCATAATATTGATCTCAGCGTTGTTAAAACAGACTAATTCTTTGGATAAATGGGTTGCAAAAAATGAAATGTCTTGTTGATATGAGGAAGTATCATGTCTTTCATTCAGGTCTTATAAATGGAAGGAGTGGATGATGCAGGGGTGTACTGGGAATTGATTGCCTTTTGGAGCAGTAGCTTTAGTGCTGTGGATTTGTCCAAAAAAGTCACTACAGTCCCTTCTGCATCATTGTGTACATGCTTTATCAGGTACAGAAGAAGTGCCATGATGCAATTTAATGACAGTGAGATGCAGATGGGAAGGAAGGAAAGTGAGGCAGAAAAAGATCTGTATATTGACTTGAAGAATTACATGCTGTATACTTATTTGTCATGCAGCTTTGAATTCTGCTTGTTTTTCTGTTTCTCTATGCCTTCAGTCTTTTGTATTATCTTTGTAATGTCAGTCTGAAAGAGAAATGTTCTTCACCACAGGTTGTGAAATCTTTCTCCAAAATCAATTCCTCTGCTAGGATTCTTTTTCTTGGATAGGCCTTGTATGGTTTTTTTGTAGGTTGTTTTTTTCTGGGGTGGGGGTTGCCTTGTATCTTGTGATCCTAAATGGTGAAAGATTATCATTTTATATCTAAGAAAAGGGAGGTAATATTTCTTTTCTACTGTGATTCAGTATTTGGCTGTACTTGAAAGAGTCTAAGTCTTGGATATAAAATACTGCAGCTTTTGTATTCAGAAAAGCTGTTTTAGGATATTCTGAAAGGTTTTAAAAAGGTATTAGCTGTAATTTTTCTTTTCTCATGAATCTTGTGTTGAACATATAGCAGAATGAAGTGCTGTGCTTTCCAGGTAGAAAGAGAAAATAAATGGTCCCAATAAAATATTGAAAGCTCTGTAAACAATTGCTTAAGTAGTTTTTCAGTAAAGGTATGTGTTGTCTGTAGAATATATGGCCTGCTGGACACTAAAGATTTTTTCCCCTTCTGTTCAGGACACAGGTGAGTTGAACTCGTTACCTCATGTGGATATTGAGGTTGTACCATTGTAGGAAGTCTACACTTGGTACTTCACCATTCATTCTCTGTTTTTTTCTGAATCTGTAATTTTATAAAATATTTTCATTTTGTCCTATAAGGATGCTTCATTCTGCAGCAGTGAGTTGTACATATATATTTTTTATTACTTCAAAATGTTTGTTTAAATATTTTATGTTCTTAATAGTGCTGAGCTTTGAATTCTACACTTATGTTCTATCCTTCATGGCCTGAGCACAAGTAGTGGAAGTAGTGGTACCTACTGCTGCAGGTTGTTTTAGAGGAACTTTAAATACTTCCATGTGTTGCTGCGGTGTGGCAAAGTTCCTAACATTTTAAACACTTTTAGGCAAAGTGATTTAAGGATAATTTATATCTTGGAATATATAGATTTTAACAGTGCTATTGGAACAATGAAACCTTAAAAAGCTGTTTCAGTATACCGGGTAAAGAAGTATTGGTTGCGTGATGTTGAAACCATAGAATCATAGAATGGCTTGGGTTGGAAGGGACCTGAAGGTTGTCCAGTTTCAACCCACCTGCCATGGGCAGAGATACCTTCCACTAGACCAGCTTGCTCCAAGCCCTGTCCAGCCTGGGCTTGGACACTTCTAGGAATTGGTTATACACAACTTCTCTGGGCAGCCTGTTCCTGTGCCTCACCACCCTCACAGTGAAGAACATCTTCCTACTATCTAATCTAACTCTTTTCAGATTAAAACCATTCTTCCTCGTTCTGTCACTACATGCTCTTGTAAATTTTCTTTCTACATTTTTCTTGTGCGCTCCCTTGAGGTACTGGAAGGCCACAATTAGGTAACCCCAAAATCTTCTCTTTTTCAGGCTGAAGAAACCCAACTCTCTTAGCCTTCCCTCATAGGAGAGGGGCTCTGTCTCTCTGATCATCTTGGTGGTCTCCTCTGGACTCAATCCAAAAGGTCAATGCCCTTCATGTGCTGGGTATGCCAGAGCTGAGCGCAACACTCCAGGTGGGGTCTTGCCAGAGCAGAACAGAGGGGCAGAATCCCCTCCTTGGCCCTGCTGCCCACGCTGCTTTGGATGCAGCACAGGACACGTTTGGCTTTCTGGGCTGTGAGTGCCCATGGCTGGGTCATGTCCAGCCTCTCCTCCACCAGCACCCCTGGGTCTTCTCAGCAGGGCTGCTCTGATCTGTTCATCCCCAGCCTGTGCTGATTCCAGGGTTTGCCCCAACCCTGGTGCAGCACCTTGGACTTGGTCCTGTTAAACCTCATCAGATTCCCTCAGGCCTATTTCTTGAGCTTGTCCAGGTCCCTCTGGATGGCACCCCGTCCTTCAGGGGTGTCAACTGCCCCACTCAGCTCAGTGTCACCTGACACTGCACTCGATCCCTTCGTCCGTGTCATTAATGAAGAAATGAAATCACACTGGTCCCAGTATGGACCCCTGAGGAACACTACTTGTCCATTGAGGCTCTGAGCTGTTTACCATTATCCTCTGGATATGACTCTCCAACCAGTCTCTAATCCATCTAATAGTCTACTTGTGAAATCTGTCACTTCCCAAAGCCATCCTTTTCATCATACCTTGCAAAGTGAAGGAATGGTATATGCAAACATAGTAATATGGGTCAATTGTCCAGCTTTATTTTAAAACCTTTTAAAAATTCTGTACTAAATAATTTCATGTCTTTAGAAATACTATTCTAAAAATGGCAGCAGTGATGCAGCAAAATATCCAAAGAATATGTTTTGGTGTGCTCCTCCTTCTTGCTTTTCTGAGTTGTCTTTCTCATTAATGAATTCACAGTAACTCACTTTATTTGGATGAACTTTATGTTACCTGGTATGACTCGAGATCCCTTTTTCACTTGTATGTGATTAACATAAAACCTCAAACTGGAAGTCTGCAATATAGTGTCTCATCACAAAAGCCAGCTAACTGTAAAAGCTGATAATGTTTGTAAAGCACGTTAAGCTCCCTGGGTGAAAGGTACCATAGAAATACAAAGTATTTAGCGAGTAGTTTAATTATAAGATAAGAAGTAATTGAAATTTTCCAACACGGTTGCATGCAGAAGACATTCTGGTGATTTGCTTTGTAATATTTAGGTCAGTGAATTGAGCTGTCTTTCTAAATCCTTTATGAATATTCTCTCATTTAAGTGCATTGCTTGAAGGTGTCTGATACATTTATTTGGCTGGCTGATACTGCAGTTTAAAAATACCACATTTCAAGTAGGCAGAGAAGTGCTGTATAGAGACCTTTGAAATAACCAACCTTCATCCTTCAAAATGACAGTTATTGTGCTATAATAATTGTAGAAGTACTGAATTTGCTTCAATTGATTTTTTTTTTTGAATAGTATACTGCTCACTTAATACACAATGCCTCCAGAATTTTAATCGCCATGTCCCTCTTGTGGTTTACGATTTGGTGCAGATTTCCCTTGAGTTATTTTTCTTTGCCTTATGTATACCTATATAAAACCCAAACATTTTATCATGTGTACTAAATCCTCCTTTATGGCACTTACTGTGCTCTCAGATAGAATGATTCATAAGGTGAAATCAGTACTTTTATGTGGCATTAAGTCCTGAAAACTTTTGTACTACTTCCATTTACAATTAAAGGTAGCCTGTAACAACTGTACAATATTTTTGACTCTGAAATGTCAAAGATGGATGTTGATGTTGTAGTGGTTCCCTCCCTGTTACATCTGTTTTAACTGTAGGAACGTGTCGGTTGGGTGCAGCTTGGATCATCCCAGCATCCCTACATCTCTTCCCAAGCTGCCTCCATGGTCAGTACTACTTGATACAGTGGACACCGTGTGGGACAGAAGGAGGGATTTGAGTCTCCATCATGCTCTTAGACCCTCAGGGGGGATTTCCTCCTTGGTCCCCTGCAGCTTTTCTCCTTTTGCCATCATGGCAACACTGCAGGACCAGAAGCAGCCTTGTTTCCAGCCCAAAACTGTCTTCCATGACTCTTCTGGTGGGAGTTAAAAAACTAAATGGAGACTCTACTGCATTCTGCTTGCTGGGGCAGTGCTTTAGTTAATTATTAGTTTATCTTTATTAGAAAAATAAAAGCTTTGAAATATTTTTACCTTTTTTTTTCTTCCACAATAATCCTTTTTTTCTGAAAAGGGAAATATCTTTATCCTTTCCCTTCCCCTGTGATTGTCATGGAGGAAGAGTCCTATCCTGTGGGACATGGCTGCGGCAGTCTGTATTGGCCGAGGTGTGCTGCATAAGCGTTGCCTCATATGGTGCCTTTGCCAGAAAGCTGATGAGCCAAGGAGAGAGGCTGCTCTCAAGCAGTCGTCAGGTGGTGTTTCTACCTAAAGCTGATCTCTAAAATGTTACAACCTTGAGCTCATGGACTGCAAAAATTTTTAGGGGGACCGGAATTTGGCAGAAATGGTAAAAAGTTCTTGTAATTAATGATGTAAAGAGTTTTGAGGTTTAAAATTCTAACCTGGACTGGACATTCTAAAACCAGATTAAGTTTTGCTGCTCAAAAGTTGTCTGTATGGCTACAGAGATTTAAAGACAAATTTAATTTTGAAAATAAGCATCCTTCAAGATTTCAGTTTTGAAGAATTGAACAGATTTGCAGTGTATTTCAGAATGTGGAAACCTAGGACCGAGCATGGGGGGCTTGTTTAGTATCTTCATAGCAAAAGGCTGTGGCCTCCATTTTCCCCAGCTGTGCCCTGGGGCTGTGCTGGGAGGGCAGTATGCTGCAGCCTTAGAGGCCTGTTGCAGCTCAGGGCCTCTTGCTAAGTAGAGAAACTAAAAGGGCCGTTAATTCTCTGAATTATGGTTTGCAGTGCAGGGTGTCCTCTGAGGGATGCAGAACAGTTTGCCTGTGGCATCACACAACTTTTCCTGAGCTCTGGCTCTAAGCACCAGATGTGCAATCCTGTCGCTTTAGAAGGAAAACAAAATTTTTGCTATGAAGTTAAGGGGAAATTTGCTTGTCCCAAAAGGAGGAAGCCTTCCTGAGGAGAGTCAGCTCAGTTCCTTCTGGCATCCTGGGAAGCTCCCTTAGCAACATTTTTTTCCACTCTCTCCATATACTATCAATCCCCCTTGAACTTCCTGCTCATCATCCTTCCCCCATGCCCTTACCCCTGTTTCATCCTGAATCCCAGAGGAAAAAACTCACTGCAGCGACCCTGCTGCCGTTCCCCCAAGGCTGTTGCATTTATAACCTGGTCCTATGGCCTGGCATCCCACTCCTGGCTGTGCTGCAAATCCCCTCTCTGGAGGGGCAGAGGTGCTAATGCCTGATGGTTTTTTGTCTTTTCTTTTTATGCCCTTTTTATACATTTTTATATCCTTTCCCTTTCCTTGTAGCCTTAGCCCTACATATTTATAACTTTGTAGTCTGATATTTAGCTTAATTTGAATGCTCTCTGAGGGGAGAAGATGAACATCCCTATTATCTCAAAACTAGAGGCTCCAACCTTAGACGGAGCCTTCTCTCTGGAACATGTTTTTTAAACTAGACTGTAGTCTCATTTGGAGGGAAATAGAGGGACAATTGCCTCCTTTGTTAAGTTTCTTATTAGGAAATTTTAGGTAGATATGCTAATTTGTAAAGTCCATAAAATTGTATACACATTGTACATGGGGGTGTGCTGCTTGGTGTGTTTCCACCTTCGACGTGTTGTGCACCTGGGATCCTATTAAAACCAAGGTAATACCTTTTTCCCTATACTACTGTGTCTGCCTCTTATTTTTACCAGCCCTTAAGGCATCAGTGCCTTTGCCCCCAGAGGGGCAGAGGTGGTGGAGATTGTCCTGCAGGGATGCAGCAATGCCACAGGAATTAAAGCCTTGGCTCTTGAGTATGGTGCATGGGAGCAGATCAGCTGCAGCCAGCCAGCACAGTTGGTATGGAGGACAAGGAGGGCAGGGATGTGTAATTGCTGGGTACCGTGTCTGCCAGAGATTTGCTTTTTGCCTTACGTAATGGATTGAAAATATACTTGGTCACAGTCTAACTCCACAAATTATTGCACTTTTAAGATAGAGCCAAGTGTAAGAATGTGGCTGAGGCTGAGGTCCAGATGTAGTCATAGTCAAAGAATGAGTTAACAGTCTTTTTATGAGTTAGCAGTCTTTTTATGAATTAACATAGTAACATTGTTTTGACTGTCTTCTGGTTTCTTTGCCACTCCCAAGTTTTACTTTGAGTGACAAATTTTTCATTATTGTCTATGCAGTTGAATTATCTGTTTACATACTATATATACATAGTTATTTCTTTTTTAATATTGAGGTGGCCCTGTGTCAGTTGGAATTCAGGCAGGACCTGAAATTTTATTGCCTGCATATTCAACTGAATACTATCATGCTTCATGGACCATGAAGTTTAGATTGTATCTAGTAAATGAGCAAATGCTTTTTATAAATAATTAGTCTTCTGCTTAATTACAGGACTAGGTTTTCCAGCACATTTGTCATGTGATCTATGTGTATGGTGTTGCTGTTTCTAATTGAATGTGGGAAAATAATCAGCTTTCTTAAAAACTTTTGAGTCAATACTTGCCTCAACAAACTGTAGCTGATGGATTTAATTTGCTATTTACAGAGCTATTGATTAAATAACTTAGAATTCCTTGAGAACAAAGTAGTTACCTGGAAACTTAGGCTGCTGCTCCTCTTGAATGCACTGGTAAAAACAGCTTTCTAAATGTTGCTGTTGATTAATAGTTTTAGAAATAATAAACTCAGTCTAAATTAAATATGTCATGGTGTTTCACTGTTTGTAGTAGACCCTTTCTCTTTTGAGTTCGTGTTTGATTTACTTGCATAGTACCTTCTGCTTGTTATGTAGTACCGCGAAGCTGAAATGTAATGTGTTTGCTTTATAGATGTTTCATCTCCAGTTTTTCTTGAATAAAGCCCAAATTTTTCCCCCCCAGGATTGTTGGGGGTTTTTGCTGAAAAATATTATAGACTGGAAAATTACTCAGTCTCTTAAAAATATTACAGTTTACATTATGGAAATTTTTGAAAGATGAGCAGTGATGTGATTTTGTGTTCCCAGAATTCAAGACCTTTCTTCCTCAAAGAGAAATGGCCAGTGGTGTCTCTTGCTGCCCTCTGTTTATAAAGCCTGTCTAAAGTCCCTCTCATGCCTCATGGAGTGCACATGCAGGAGCAGCTTCTTCATACACATCCCAGCCTGCTCTTCCTGCCACTACCACACACTTTCCCCTCTGTCTTTTATAGGTGATCCAATACTAAATAATAATTACTAAATAATTACTGAATCCATTGTATGTTTCACTCTTTCTTTTTAAATAGTTTCTATCTTTCGGATGATGGAATAGTTGTCTTTGGATATCTGTGTACATAAACTAGCAATATCAAGTCTCAATTGGAATTAGTAACTATAATCTCTCATTTTGTAATAAACACTAAAATAGAAGCTTATTTTTCTTTAAAGGCTATTTAAAGGTTAGTTTTAAACATTAAAGAATTGTTTTGTATGTCAAATGAAAAAATTTAAAATATTGTTTTATTTTGTGCATAAATTAATGTTTCAGGTTTGGTTTTTGCTTTCTTTTCCAAGTGCCACCTACTGGTATTCTTGAAGCTTTGGTAAAATTTGCTTCTTCTGAAAATAAGGCTATACATGCTTCTTTTTATTGGAAAGTCCTGTAAAGAAAAACGAAAAGAATGAAAATGAATTGAGTATTTTGCAATTTTATTATTTGGTTAAACTCATGTCCTGTTACAGATCTGGATATCCACTGGATTTTTTAAATGAAAAATACTTATTAAAAGAACCTCCCCATATTTTGTCCCAGTTGCAGTACTAGGGTGTGCACAATTTTTCTTCTTTATTTGACAAATGTACTACTGATCTAATGTACATTTGATCACAAATCTTGGCTAAAAAAGAAAGAAAAGCAGTTTTTCTGGAGGTGCTTTTTCTAGCTGTTCAGTTTCAAGAGCCCATGGAGCTCTTTTGTCCTGATTTTGCAATTAGGTTGAAGTGAAGTGGTGATTTTGTGGGAACTGTTACCAAAATCTTGTAAATCACCACTAGAGAAGAGTGCATTATAGATCCTGCTACTCTGACCTGGGCTCAGTGGAAGGAAAGGCTGCTGTCCCTCTACACTGCTCCTGTACCAGTCCCTCCAGTGGAAAACCTGATGGCTTTCACCGCACTTCTGGTAGTTCTGTGTGGTTCTAGCAGACCAGACAAGCCTTGTGCTTGGTCTCTAGTGCTGTTATTCTGACTGACTCAGTGGGGTTTGGGGTTATGTTCTTCTTTTTTCCTGTGGAGCATGCGAAATAGGCAAACTCATACCATTTCGCTTAAATAAATAAATATATCTGTTTTCAGAGCTCACAGCATGCACAACAAAGAAATAATAGGTTGAGAAAACTGACTTGTATAGTTGACTCTATGTTGCCATATTTTCCTCAAAACATTTGATTTCCCGCAAACTGTAGCAGTACCGTCAGTTTTGGCTCTCAGAAGGTGCTTGCTGTATTTTATTTTATTTTATTTTATTTTATTTTATTTTATTTTATTTTTTATTTAATTTAATTTTATTTTTTATTTAATTTTATTTCTTTTTTTCTCCAGTTCCCAGCTTCTGATAAATCATCTATTTCTACTACTAAGTCTGGCAGCTTTTTTGTCTGATTCCTTTTGTCCTCAGTTTGTATCTTTGAGAAATGGAATTTGCTGGTCCATGCAGAGCTGGGTACTGTTCTCTATGTGCTGAAATGCCTTTGTTTTCTTACAGATTCTTCCTGTTGTTTGGACTGTACCTTTTCTTTCTTTATATCCCTCACAGCATTTTACATTTTACATTTTGGAGTCAGAAGAATAAAAATAAACAAACTGAAATACATACGATATTTGTAAAAACAATACATTTGACCTCTCTTATTGCCTTGCATCTTAGTGCAGTGCATGCTTTGAGGTAGTCCATGAAGAGTGTCAAAAATGCACCTTTAAGACTGAGACTTCTCCTTCATCTGTTTTGATGTTGTATTAAACCAAAGAAAGAAATCCCTCAGTAAATCCTTTTTTTAATGTAATTTCTACAGGCATCCATTTTCTTCTCAACTATCCATGACCTTTTTCAGTAACTATATGATGAACTATCATCATCCTGTTAGTTAATGCTTCATTAATGAAAATACAGGCTATAAAATAAGAAAAGAGCAAGACATCCTTCCATTTCGAGGAGCGTCTTGCAGCATGGAGTTGTTTGAGCTCTCTGGGCTAAGAGTGCCATTACAGAGGAGCAGATGGCCTCTTTTGTGCTCTATTCATGGCCAATAGGAGGGCATGGATGAAAAGCAGCCTGTGTGTTGTTCCTTCCTTCTCAGCTCATCTGGAGACAAGGAGAAGGCTGGATTCCTGAAATCAGGCTCTGAGATGCTAGTACTCTTTCCCCTTGCAGTGGGCTGTGGGACAGATGATGAATGAAATGTTCTCGTCATTAAAATGTATATTTGCTTCCATAAAGTGCTGTTTAGGGATGTGTTACACTGACAGATGTCACTTGAGGAGACTAATGGCATTGCTGTTCTGATTTAAGACTGCAAATATGGTTTCAGAAACTGAGTTTAAGGGGGTTCATGCACTGGAAGGAGCGTCTTGGTGGAAGGAGCTGGGCACTCATCTGAGGCTGACAGTGGAGCTTGGTGGTGGCTCTCAGGGAACCTTTGGGCAGGGCTGGTGTGGGCATGTTGGTGGTGTGTACCAGCTGCCATTGCTGCTGTCATCTGAGTAATTGCTGACCACTACAAGTGCATCCTTGGAGTTTCAGAGTAATGAAATTATTGAAAATGATGGGAAAGTCTCCTGACATACCTGGATAAGATGATGATAAATAGGCTGCAGTACAACAACCCTGTTTGGAAATGTTTTTCTGGTTCAGATTAAACTGGATAACTTTCTTTCCTCGGTGCAGTCCTGAGCACGAGGCTTCTCCCTTTTACTGTCTCAGTACTGTAGGACAAATAGTCGTGGTACCACAGACCCCTCTCCGAAGCAATGATGATCTTTGATACATTCGTATAGTTTTCAAAAGCTTCAAACATTTGTTTTTACTTGATAGACTGTGTTTACTGGTTGACACACAGAAGCTGTTTCTGAACTACAGAAGTAAACACTTCCTGCGAAAGTGTTTTATTTCCAGAGAAAGAAATACATACAGTTACTGTATAAGTGTCTTTACAGCTTCTATTCTGTTTTTTATATACATCGTTTCTGAGCGTTGTAGATCAAATTCCTGTGAGCACCCAGAAACCTGACCTGCAGATTTAACATGGCTGTTCTGTATTATGTATGGTTCCCCTCTTTTCTCCACTGCCCAAGTTTCATCTCTCTCTTCTTCACACCTTTCATACATGTACATCTTAACACCATCAAATAAACCCTGTCTTTGCTTCTGGCAGATTTCCAGTGTGCTCTATTCTACTAGCTGCTGGAAACACTGGAGGAAAAAAAACTTGTGTCAATCTCATCACTCCATTATTCAGGACAGGATGAGATTTTAAGCATGTCAGAATCTATGTGGTAGAACCTACTGGCCTCCTGTTTCAGTGATGCTGTCTTGTCATGGCTAATGGACTCCTGAATGAAAAAGCAAATGAATGAGAGCATCTCTCTTAAAGAAAGGGCTGAGGGAACTGGACCTATTCTTGCCCCCAGATGACTGAGAGGGGACCTCTCTGAAGTATCTGAAAGGAGGGTGCCAAGAGGATGGAGCTTGGCTTTTCTCAGTGATACCCAGCAATAGGACAAGAGGCAATGGGCAGAGACTGATGCCTATAGGAAGTTCCACCTGAACATGAGGAAGAACTTCTTTGCTGTGTGGATGACTGAGCACTGGAACAGATTGTCCAGAGAGGTTGTGGAGTTTCCCTCACTGGAGATATTCAAGAACGATTAGGATGCAATCCTGTGCCATGTACTCTGGGATGACCCTGTTTGAGCAGGGAGGTTGGACCAGATGATCCAATGTGGCCCCTTCCAACCTGACCCATTCAGTGATTCTGAAATGCAAGTAACAATCATGAGGTAGAACAGTTGGGTCGCTGAGCATAAAAACTAATGAAGCCTGACTGTGTTAATTGTCAGTACATTAATTGTTCTGGCCCCTTTGTTCCCTTGCCAAACTCCTGTCCCGAAGAGGGCAAAAACTCTTCTCCCAGCTGCATCCTAAAACCTGTCCCTTCTACGAGAGCTGGCAGGTGCAGCAGCCAGTGACACTGCCTGGCAGTGAGATGCTGCCAGCACTCAGTGGCTTGTGCTGCAGTTCCTCTATTGCTCCGTGGAGGCTGCAGGTAGTGACACTTCCAGCAGCTGATTGTTGTTAAATTTATAGGAGCATAATTATTTTGAAGGGTTTTCATCCTTCGCAGAATTTAACTAGAGTCAGCCAACAGGCTTAGAGAGTGAGTGGGCAGATAATGTGATAAAATAAGCTGAATTTCCTTAGGAAAGCATATGGATAATTTTAAAAAAAGTTTTTTACATGTAGTTCTTAAATTGAGTAATTCAATTTATGCCACAGTGACAGGAAAACTTTATGGTTCTTTGAGATCCTAACTCATGGGTGTAGTGAAAAATTGTCCCTGGTATGAGAGTTTTACTTCCTAAATAAGTGTGATCTCATCCTTCTTAATAGTTTAATTACTGGTATAGAATAGGCAGTTACCTGACTGCCGGTTGTATATGAGGGTAAAACAAAACAGGTAACCTTTAAACGTATTTCTGTAGCTACATATTTCTGTAGCTAGTGTGTGTTTGAGAGTTTTGTCTATGCTTTATCATCAGATGTAAATCTTAACTGTGGATGCAGACATCATATCTGATAGCAGAATTTTGAAAGCATCAGAAAGGGGCTGAAGTGGAAACCTTGAAGATCTGTGTAACTGAAGCTTCAGAAGGAGAGAAAGTCCGCCTGTAACATTTCTGTTTTCTGTCTGATAGTCTGATAGAAAATGACATAACCTTCCTTTCATCAGCTAAAAGTAGTCAGCCACAGTGAATGTGCTTTCCCAGTGGAAGCTGTTTTGTGAAAACAGACAAAAAAAAATTGCTTTCATGTACATTTATCCTCTACAATATCCTCAGTGTCCTGATTTGCTCAGTTCAGTAATTAATCACAAGAATTATTCTTTCTGCATTGGTAGAAGGGGTCTAAGGGTCAAATATAAATTGCTTATTTTCCATACAGCTGTCTTCTTACCTATATTCTATGACATAGAGCCACACCTCCCAACTTATCCCAAAACAAAACTGAATTTTTGTGGTTAGTATCTACCTGTCATAGAATAATAGAATGTTATGGGTTGGAAGGGACCTTAAAGATCACCTAGTTCCAACACCACTGCCATGTAGAGAGAGTTGCAGCATGCAGCTTGATATGGAACGATTTAATTTCTGAGCCTGTGATTTAATTTCCAGGCTCATGCTGCTAATTTGCTCTTCTCTGTTAAGGTGTGGCTTCCCTTGGTGGATGCTTTCCATAGCCTTGTGGTACGCTGGCTGTTGTGTAAGAGATGCATGTGAATGGACTTGCCCCAGGGTGACAGTGTAGCTGTGGTGATGTATATCATAGGTTGCAAATCACACTCTATTCATACTAGGTTGTTTTTTGTAGATATAGCATTAATGTATTTTGGACTGTCTGTGCCCTGAGATACTTACGGTCTGTGTTTGCTCTGATAGTGTGGGCAAGCTGCCATATGAAGCCTTGCTTTTTGGATAGACACTGCAGTTAGTATATGACACTTTATTTTGACCTTGTATGCCTGTTGGGCAAGTCAACCTCACTTGTTATTGCTTTCTGCCTCGAGGGTAAAGCAGTTTTCATCTCCTGGGACATGAAATCAGCTTCTGGAAATGTAACATTAACAGCCAGATACAAACTGTAGTTGAAGTGGAACAAAATAATGTGTTTATGGACTACAGAGGACAAATACAAGGAAAAAATATTTTACACTAGATATGCCCCATCTTCTATTTGAATAAAGTCACCATAGCAGTATTGGGGTATCAAGCTTAGCATTTATTGACCTGTAAGAATGCTGATGCATGTAGGGTGTGGTGTAAAGTTGAAGTGTAATAGTGATGTTAGCTAGTGGCACTAGATTTTTTGGGTATGCATTGTTATAATGTGGGTGAAGGCTATCAATACTTATTCAGGCCAGCAGCATTTGAGAGGCAGAGCTGGAACAGTTGATGCTGTAGCAGCTGCATGCAGATATTTAGGCCATGACTTTTTAAATATCAGAAAAATCCAGGCTGCTTATTGAAAGGACGGTACTTGAATGAGAACATGGGAAAATTGCTCCTAGTTTGCCTAAGTACAATGTCCTGTGTCATTTGGGAACTATTCCTGTCCTTTAAAAGTGGTTGGCTCTGCAGCAGTGAAGCTGTTCCTGTCCATGCCATAACAACACAGGGAGGAAGCTGCTTTGCCGCTGAGCAGGTCTGCAGCACTGGTCTGGAACAGCGACCTCCTGGCACCTCTGCAGGCTGTGTACTCTGCCTTCTGTCCCCAGGGCTGGCTGGCACTGCAGCCCACAGGGTGCTGTGCATCATGCACAGGGCTAGCTGCCCACTGCGCCCGCGACCGGGATGGACTCAGAGCCTGGTGGGCAGCAGTGTGCGGTCCTCACATACACTCTGCTTGCTTGAGTGGACAAGCCCTCGACTGCAAAACTTCAAGTCAGCAAAAGGGAAGACATAAAGTTACTGCCTGGTCTCTTGTTTACTGTCTGTCCATATCTGCCCCTTGAGCATTTCTTTTCTCTTTCATGAGGAATAGCTCTCCTCATAATCTCATCAGAGGCAATATATGGAGGTGTGGTGTGGGTTTGGGATTTCATTTTTTTGGTATTTCTTACCAATCACTTTGGGTGACACACTTGTTTGGGCACGTTATTTCAGTTGTCATCTAATTAACTTATTTGTAGTTAAGACATTTTAGAGATGTTTGACCTGCTTCAAACTTCATTTCCTTTTGGGTTGCAGAAAGCTGTGGTTTATCATTTGGCTGGGCTTTGGGACTGTGCGCTTGGCTGTCCCCTCAACCATGGATGGAATTCTGTAACCTCTTGCTGGGCTTCTGTAAAGCACACACACTGGTCCCTGCCAAGCACGTTTGGGCTCCTGCACCTCTCCTAGGGAGTGGTTGGTGTGCAGAGGTAACACATGCAGAATTGCTAGAGCTGTCTGAGAAAATTAAGCCAGGAGTTTTAAGCCAGAGTTCACCTGCAAAATTCCTGCTTTCATGGTTTCCACCAGCTGTGGTCTCAGACTAAGTCATGCATGATTTTGAAATTGTTGATCATATGAGTTTAAACATATAGAAGCATAAGAAATTTTCTTTAAAACTTCTTTTTTGTAGACTCCAGTACCTCAAAAGTACAATTCTGATTGTTCTTGTAAAACTGTAACTTAATTTGATAAAGGAATTTGAGACTTTTAAAGCAGTTTAAGGTTAGTTAGTGATGAGCCAAAAGCCTATGCCTGTGTTGTGTTTCAGGTCACTTGCGTTGGAGATACATCCATGGATCTCAGGATTTGGTTTGATGGCCTAGTAGCAGAACCACTTTTAGAAAGCTTTTGTGAAGTGACATAATTTAAAGGAGAAGTGAAGCTTCTCAGTATTACATTCAAATGAGCTAATGGTGGTTCACAATACGCTGGGAATCATGAGCAGTGTTTGTTTTCTCACTGGGTACCATGTGCCCAGAGAAGAGGAGTGGGAGAGCCTGAGAACATTCTGCAGGATGGCATAAATTACCATTAAATTCTGCTTTGATGTTTTTTTATTAGTATTATTTCTGCATGTCATATATTAAATATAGGATAATTACATATTTGGGGATGAAATGTGTTTTAATATCCTGTCTGATGTTCTGTTTGGAAAAAAAATAAGGTAATATTGTTAGCATTTTGCTGATTTACTGTCAGATCTAGGAGATAGGGATATTGTCATAGAATCAAAGGTAACAAAAAATACAGACAACAATGAAACAAAACATTCAGGATTTTCATAGAATGGCTTTCCTCTGGATGTTCCCTTTAAGCAATTAAGCTGAACAGAAATGAAAAGGAGGCTAAAACTTAATTAGCTACTGCAACATGGTGGAGCCAGAGTTTATTCAGTTATTTAAGGCTGTGTCTCTGGTCAAGCATGAGAACACAATGACACCATTTGGTGTTTGTAGTAGAGACATAATGTTTTGTTTGGTAGTTTTGTTTCATTTTAAGCAAAACTGAGTTTTCTGTTAGACAAGCTGATTTTCCATTAGGCAGAACTTGAGCTATGTTCAAGATTATTTTGAATTAAAGTGCTTTCCTGTAAATTTAAAATGTATGAAAGCAAGCATCAATTTCACAAAGTCACTGCTTGTTTTTATGACATCCTGGAACAACACATATTCCCTGTTTTTCTGTTGTTCTTTACTGCTGCTTGCACAGACTCATACATGGAGTGAGGCATTTCTCTTGCTGGGGCTGGCAAAGCTGCTGATGCTTCACCACACACGGATGGATCCCTGCGGCTGTGCACAGCTGCCCTTGGGGAGAACCAGCTTCTTCCCTATTAGTTGCATTGCTGAAATGCAGCTCAGCAGCTTTCTTTAAATAAATCTAAACATTTGGAATTTTCCTTTGGTTCTACCAAGATAGCATTTTGATCTGTAACTGATACTGTAAAAGTTTGGAAAGACTAGAAATGTGGAAAAAGGAATGTTGTGGTTTGATCCTGGCCAAGCGCCAGGCACCCATGGCAGCCGCTCACTCGTTCCCTCCTCTGCCACAGCTGGGCAGAGGAGGGAAGGAGAGGGGGAAAAAATTAACACAAGGGTCCATGAGTTAAGATAAGGAACCAGGAGAAAATGCTCTAAGGACAAAACAGGCTCACTTAAGTTGCCAAGTGAAATTTATTACTACCAGAGTTAGAAGGAGGATATAAGAAATAAACTAAACCTTTAAAATAGATAGTTCTTTTCCCCCTATCCCCTCCCTCCATCCCACCAACAGTATGAGGGGGGGGCAGGGTGTGGAGGTTCAGGTCAGTCCATTTCCAGGATCTTCCTCCCCTGCTTAGGGAGAGGAGTTTTTTTCCTCTGCGTTGCCGTGGAGTCCCCCTCCCACGAGAGACAGTTCTCTGTGAATTTCTATGGCATGGGTTTACTCGTCCACAGGATGCAGTCCTCCAAGGACAAACTGCTCCAGCATGGGAGCAGGGGGGCCCCTCTCTCTCCAACCAGGTCTGCCACCTGGACTGCAGTTTCCTCCCGCATCCACCTGCTCCAGCATGGTCACTTTCTCCATAAACTGTGGGACTCTATCTCAATCTCTGTTTCTCACTGGGTTGTGACTGCTTCGGCTTCTTCTGGTATCTATGGCTACTGTGGCATGTTCTGGCGTCCACGGCTGCTGTGGCTTCTGGCATCCACCTGCTCCAACGTTAGCACCTCACCCATGGACTGCGGGTGGCTCTGCATCCCTCATGGACTGCAGGGGGGACACCCCACCTCACCATGGGCTCACCATGGCCTGCAGAGGAAGTCTCAGCTCCAGTGCCTGGAGCACCTCTTCCCCCTCCTTCTCCACTGACCTTGGTGTCTCCATGTTGTTTTCCCTCACATGTTCTCACATCCTCCTCCTTCTCTAACTAAAAGCAGCTGCGTGCACACTTTGTTTTGATTTTTTCTTAAATGTGTCATCACAGAGGTGTAACCAACCTTTCTAATTGGCCCAGGCTTAGCCAGTGGCATGTCCATCATCTTCAGAGCCATCAAAGATTGGCTCTGCTGGAAATGGTGAAGAATTCCAGAAGCTTCTCACAGGAGCCATCTTTATGGCCCCCTCCCCACTACTAAACCACAACAAGGAGCTACAGCTTCTGAGTCTGCATGGCAAGCCATTATCCTTGCTTTGGTGGGTACCTAGGAATTTGTTACAGCTAACAGACATCCAGTCACCTTTCAGGCATTTGCCTAAGCTCACCATTTCCCCCTCTGTGTTTGTTTGTTGGTGTGGGGATTTTGATTGGTTGGTTGGTTGGTTGATTTTGTTGTTTTTTATCTGTTTGGTTTGGTTTTTCATTTGTGTTTTTTCCCTCTTAAGGTCTGATCCACACAAACATTTCTTTGAATGTAAACTATGCCACCTTGTCAGGTGTACATATAAAAGGAAGGAGTTGGAAGTTGTAAAGGACTAAATATTTGTACCCTAGTTTTCCAGGATCCTTTGTTTTATGGTCTTTTGCTAGTCTTTGCTTCAAAAACCTTGCCTCTTTTCCCCTCATATTTTCTTGGATCATTTTTAAACTCAGTGGCATTCTTTTGCCATTTAATATGTTAAATTTTCACTTATAGTAAGCATGTCCAGCTTGACTGCTCTTTCTCCTGAAGAGTAGTACATAATGTCCAATTTCACTTCTTCAATTTTCACCTAAACTTTACAGTAAAGTCCATACACTCCAGTGTTGCTGAGGCAGGCCTGTGCTGGCCTGTTAAGTCTTGCTTTGTGGAGGACTGCATTCAGTTTTTGTCTTAATGGTCTGAAAGCATCAAATGGCTTTACCATAGTTCATAATTCTGTATAGTAGTAAAAATTAACCTAAACTGAAAAAGAAAATGCTGGAAACAGATTCAATACTATGTTGAAAACCTTACTTACGGTGGGATTTTTTTCTTCCTTATAATAAGATGAGTGTAACTGCCTAATCTTTTGTATTTTTTGCTTTATTTGTCTACGTTGAATTCATGACCATAATCAGAGGTGGTGTGTGTTAACTAAACACTTCTTAGTAAGTCGATGGAAGACCATATAATTAATTTGGGGAAATCAGAATATCAGAAGCAGTGAACCTTGCTTATAATAATTTACTGCAATACACATAAATGCAAGGGGTAAATATGCATTTAAATTGTCATTGTGTTGGGTAGGCAAGAACTATAGAGCCTTCTCTGAGGATTACAGGGAGAGAAATCTTGGATGCTTTGGCCAAAAATATACATGGACCATCGAAGATGGTCCTTTCAGCCCTTTGCTTGGTAGTTCATAGTGTTACTAGAGAAGTATCTGAATGTGCTTGGGAGGCTTTAGGTGATGCACCAGAGCAAGTGTCTGCATAGGCGTATTTTGCTTTCTCTTTGAAGTGGTGAAATATCAAAAAACCCCAATGCCTTCCTACTCAAAAAAAAAAAAAAAGGAAGAAATATAATTTCATAGTCTTAAATGTAAATAGTAAATCTGTGATATGATTAAAGAGGGTAATTGACACAGTATTCATGTGGTGCTGAAAATTTTATTCCAAAGATAAATGTACAGTTATTGGCAGTGGTGATTTGACTGGCTGGATGCCAGCTATCCACCAGAGCTCCACTGTTACTGCCCTCTGCAAGTGGACAGAGGATAGAAAATATAACAAAAGGCTCATGAATTGAGATAAGGACAGGAAGAGATCACTCATCAGTTATTGTCATGGGCAAAACAAACTTAGCTTGGGGAAATTAATTTATTACCAATCAAATCAAAGTAGAGTAATGAGAAGTAAAAGAAATCTTAAAAATACCTTCCCCCAGCTGCTCCCTCCTTCTTGGGTTCCACCTCCTCCCTGCCAGTGGTGCAGGTAGAAAGGAATGGGGGTAATGGTCAGTTCAGCAGAGGTTGTTTCTGCCGCTGTTCAGTGAGAGGGGTCCTTCCCCTGCTCCAGCATGGCGTCCCTCCCACAGAAGACAGTTCTCCCTGAAATTCTCAAATGTGAGTCCTTCCCACAGACTACAAAGTTGCTCTGAAGTTGGTCCCCCACAGAGTGCAGTCCTTCAAAAAAGCCTCCCCCCAGTGTGAGTCCCCCACAGGGTCAGAGGTCCTCCCAGGACACTTCACTAGTGTGGGCTTCTCTTTCCATGAGTCTTCAGGTCCCTGCTAGGGACCCTGCTCCAATGTGGGCTTCCCATGGGTTCACAACCTCCTCTCAGACATCCACCTGCTCCAGCATGGTGTCCTCCATGGGCTGCAGGTGGATCTTTGCATGCTCATGGTCCTCCATGGGCTGCAGGGGCACAGCTACATCAGCACAGGCTGCACCACGGGCTGCAGAGCAATCAGGTCCAGATTCTGGAGCACCTTCTGCCCCTCCTTCTTCTCTGACCTTGCTGTCTGCAGAGCTGTTCTTCTCACATACTTTCACTCCTCTCTTCTCTGAATGCAATTACATCTGTGCAATAATCTTTCTTTCCTTCTTAAATATGTTATTCCAGATTGTTACTACCATCTCTAATTGGCTTGCTTGGCCTTGGCCAGCAGTGGGTCTGTCCTGGAGCTGTCTGGTATTGGGTCTGTCAGACATGGGGCAGGCTTCTGGCAGCTTCTCACAGAAGTCACCAGCCTTGTAGTCCCCTGCCACTAGCAAAACCTGGCAGTGCAAACCCAGTACACTGGTGTAGATGTAAAATCCTAAGTTAAGCATTTTGGCAGACTTATGTGTGTTGTGATGTGTAAGAACAAAGAAAGGTGGAAAAAACCAGAACTGATACCTCTGCAAAACTACATCTCCAGGTCTGGCCTGTGGCTGTCCTCACTTTCACCATCCTGCACCTCATCTCTGGCTGGTGCCCTGTGTCTCTGGGTCAGCTGCAGGTCAGATTTCCCTCCTGCTGCTTTTTGTGCTTTGCTGAAAGGGTTGTACTTTAGAAGACGGAAGCATCTAAGGCTTCCTTTCTTTAGCATGGCGTCCTGACCCCAGAAAGCCCCACTGCTTCCTGGCCCTGCTGGTGCTACCTGAGGAGGCGGACTCTCCCGCATATGCCACTGTGTCCTGTGGTGGGTCCTGCTGCTCTGCTGCCCAGAGAGACCCTCCAGTTTTGAAACCACACCTGTGCTCACATTGCCTTGCCACCCCTTCTTAGTCTTCCATGATGATGAGGAGGAAAAAGGACTCCCAGGTCAGCTGGTTGGAGGAAGGGACTTTCCTGCCCTTCCTCTGGAGGCATTTGAACATCTCAGCCCAGGAGCTGTCCCTCCATCTTGAGGCTCCCCAAAGTACAGTGAAGTGAGGTGACACCCCAAGGGCTGCTGACACCAAGTGTTAAGCCAGCACAGGTCTTTCAGGGAGGAGCAGAAAGGCTTTGGTTGTCTGTGGTGCAGGTGAACAGTAGTGGGCTAAAAAAAAAAAAAAAAAGCTAGAATATACAGGTTTTGTTTCTCTATGTTATTCCCCCTCACACATTTTCCTAAAATAATTGAGAAAGTGTCATCTGTGTCTGGGGCGGTAAAGCGTTTGATCTCAGATCTCTGCTGAGAAGAAGCTGGGCATCCTTGAGCAGAGGATGTAAGAAAATCTTGTGAACCTCATCTAGTGGTGGGTTACACCATTTTTGTTTTGCTGTATTGTTTTCTTAGCAATTTGTAATGAACAGTCTTCTGTATTTTGTAATACTCATTAGTGGCAGTGCAAGTAAAACAGAATTGATGGGAGACGAGATCTCTGACCCTTACCAAGGAAGTCTGTATCATGCGCTTACAAATACAGAAGGAAATTAATGTACTTGACTTCATAATGTATAAAGTGTATGTAGAGTATGTGGAAATTTATTTTTTAAGTGCAGAAAGGCATTCCAAGTGAATAAAGTATGCATGCATTTTTGCCTCTGATCGTAAATTCTACTGGATGCCTTTTTCTCTAAACTGAATTACAGTAGTTTACAACATTTGTTACCAGATAATATGTTTTCCCTTGGTGGAAATCATATCATAAAGTCTCAAATTTGGATAATACGATACAACTAAACTAGAAATAAATTAAATCTGACAAATCTGTCATAAAATGTAAGTTTTAATAGAAGCTTAATATAAGCTTTCATGACTTTGTCAAAACCAATAATGTGTCGGCAGCTAGCACTATAACTGGTTATGTTGTACTACAGGACTGCAAAGGTTAACAGGTTTGTAAGACCTAGCTGTGAAGTTATATACACTTTAAAATGCCTTTGGCAGAAGACATTATGATCGCTTAATGGAAGGATACTGGGTGTTCATACTTGTTTGAAAATTGTTGCACTGTATGGACACAAAGAAAACACACGTAGCCGACCAGGTCGAGGAGCCAAAAGAGAGAGGGCAGAACCCTCTGACCTTTATTTATATGTTCTTAGAAATCACCGTGGATTGGAGGTAGAAATTACCACCTTTCAATCACACTGGTCAAAGGAAAAATCCATCACATGTCTCCGCCTAGGAGAACGGAATGAAAACAACAAGGACAGTTAGCAAAAACATGGCCATGTTTACAACAGCATGCGTGAGAAAGTACTACAGCAAAGAGAAACATTGAAGAACTGCAAAACTCAGGACAACAGAAAATAATATTATTTTACAGCTAATTTAATAATTCCTTTATTGAAATGTGTTACTGAATATGACAGTGGCAGCTGCATAGAATTTGGGCATGAAGAAAGTAACGATCATATTCTGTTTCTGTCTATTTCTAATGAAATAAATTCAGTGTCAGTGGATCCTCATAACAGATAAGGCAGAAGAAACATAAAACATGATGAGATTTCCAACATTGCACCACAATTCTTCTTTCATAGGTGACACACATATGGAATCAAAGGTTTTGTCACTGACAACCTGTAGAGATGTTGGGATGTCATGGCTTTGTAGCAACCAGATTAAGAGAAATATTTCTGTTAGAAGAATATTGTAGAATTGTGAAAGTGCTTCATAGGAATCTTTCTTCATTAAAATTCAATACAATCTATGTGACTTATTATATTGAGTCGAAAGAATAAACTGACCCAGTAAGTACGTTTCTGGATTTTTAAAATAAATAAATTTCATTTTTTACACTTGGAGCCACTGCAAAAGGGAAAACAAAAGAATTGTCCAGAGAGACCAAACAAGGAAAATGCAGGTCTCACAATGACTCAAGAACAATTATATGTGCACTAACTGAAGTTCTGTACCAAGCTTAGTAAATTTGACATGGTCCCCTGATTACTGTCAAAGTGTTGTTGGTACCTCGCTGTTTTTTTTGGGATGGGAAGAGGTTTTAAGGGAATTACAACTTAAAAGAAAAAATGACATAGTGTTTTATAGAATAAATTTAATACAATTTTTGAATTATCTCCAACTGCTAACGTGTTTATATAAAAAAAACCCAAACTAGTAAAAATAAAGCTTTTCTGCTAAAGTAAAAGTGAAAAACCACTCCATCTTCTAATACTACGAATACTCTTGTGTAACATAGGGAGTCATTTTCATTCATTTCTTTAAACAGCTTAACTTTCAAAACAGTGAAATAGTATGCAATTGGCAAATGTGCTTACATAGTACACTATGGTAATTCTATTCTGTTGTTTTTGTGATGTAGGTTGAACTATGGCCATATTGGTTCTAAAATTAGTCTGTTCTCCTCGTAAAGCAGCTCATACATCTAGGAGATCTATCTATGAATGTTGACTAGATGCACATTTTATAATAAAGCTGTAAGAGCTTTTCTCCCTCTTATACCCAAGCATTAATGAAATTTTCATCTGTTAACAGTAATCCATTTGTGTAGGGTAAATCAGTAGTAGATATAGGAATTTCTACCTAAGCAAAGGTCACTTGAGCTCTGGATAATATTATTTGCTGAGAAGAATTCTTGTTGGAGGTGATTCCCTCCCCCCCACCACTGATATGTGACCTGAATCGATAATATTTACTTAAAAAAAAAAAAATCATCTTCTTTAGAAGTTCCTCTTTCAAAATATTGTTTCTAGCATATTAAAACAGTGACATACAATTTTTTTTTCTAGTGGTAACTCTGACTTGAGGTAGGAAAACAAAGGTATTGCCCTATTGACAGTGATGAAAATAAGGCCTTACTTAAAATGTTCTTATTTTCCTCCTTTTCAAGAAGAAAAAGCATCCTGGAACCTTTCACTGTAATCTCCATCCTCTTTGTTTTTCTACCTTCTACTTTAAATGGACCAAAAGCACCTGTAACTATCAAAACCTCTATGAAACAAGGAAGATAGAGATTCATCAATTTTTGTAAAAGCTAGTTTATCTTAGTGTCTGTTCTGCAGGACCCAGGACAAATTCTGGACTGCCTAGGAGAAAATGAAATTCTGATGGCTTTGAAAACCTTTTCATGCCTCTGTTTTAGGAGAAGGAGGATGCCAAGAGCATTGGGATTTCAGTTCAGGTTTCTCGGGGTTGTCTGTCATGCTGTTTGAAGACTGCACACTCTGGCCCTGGTTAAGGAATGCCTCTGAGCAGATTTTTGAGCACCTCCTTGAAAAATAGCCACCATACGGTTGTTGAGTACAACATCCATGCTGGTTCAGTCCTGATACAGCTGGTAAAGGGGCTACTAGGATGTCATTATTATTTTGCATTAGCTGAGCTGCTGGTGGTGGGGCTGACACCAACATGAAGATCACTTCTGATAAGTATTATTCTTTGATATATCTTTAGGAAATCTTAAATCGCAACACTTCAGCTTGATAAACCAGCCTGTCTGAGGGGGTTGTTTTGGTAGCTCAGACAAATCTGAATTGTATTTCATGCTTTCCAGCAGGTCAGCCCCCAGCCTGTGCTGATGCAGGGGCTTATTCTTTCCCAGGTCTAGGACCTGTGTTTGCCGAATTTCAGATGGTTCTTCTCTGCCCATCTCTCCAACCTGTCAAGATGGTTCTGGAGGGCTCACAGCATTCTGGGATATTGGCGAGTCCTCCCAGCTTTGTGTTGTCAGTGACCTTGCTGCTGAGAGAGCCTCTGCTTCTTCATCCAAGTCATTCATGAATAAGTTAAACAGTACTGGGCCCAGTATGGAACCTTGCAGGACACTGCTCATGACAGGCCTCCAACCAGACTCTGTGCCACTGATTGCGACCACCTGGGAATCTGGGATCTGCTGTTCAGTCAGTTCTCAGTCGCATCACTGTGCACTTCCTGAGTTTGCCTATGAGGATGTTGTGAAAGACAGTGTTGGAAACAATAAAGTAGTGATGGAGATATGCATGGCCTAACACACAGTTTTAGGATTCGTGAGCATTATTAATAATCGTTAATGTTTTGTTGGTGGTTGGTTGGCTTTTATTTATCATAAAACACACAGCTAATGAAATACGCCCTCTCTCTGAGTGTTGAGGAGGGGGAAGGGAAGAAGTGCCTTTTGTGGTTGCTTTTCTGCAGCCAATGGAAAAAGTCCAACACTGAGAGTTCTTAAGATAAGCTGTGTCTTTTTAGGTATAGGAGAGCAATGATACCTACTTACTTAAAAAATGTAAATAGCAGTTCCAGTGTCAGAATAATAATAAAGGTCAGGACAGATGTTTCTTTTGTAATAAATTCATAAGGTTTTTTTCTCTTAAGCACATAAATTTAGTCAAATGATTTGTGAAACAAACTGTAAAATTGATGTATGTAAGACATCTGGCTCATACTTAACTTCTAGATTGCAGTTGGTATTTTATGCATGACAGCAAATAGGTGATCGTGATTGAGAGTCTTTCAAAAACATCAGCAAAAATTACAGGTTTCTGAAACTCTAATGGTAAGGAATGACTTACTGTAATTGATGTTTTCTCCAACTCTTTAATGATCATAATTTCTAAGACATATTTTATGTTTTATTTCCAGCTTGAAAATCTGGTAATTCTGAGGTAGGACATTAGATGCTGAAGTGGAAAGGGATGCGAGTGTCAATGGGCTGCTTGATATTTATCTTGTTTTTATAGATGAAATTCAGTGAAAATGTTGCAGAAACTCATCAGACTTGTCACCTGCTTTGATTACAAAGGATTTAATCAAAATCTTTCCAGTACATGTGTGACCAAGCTGAGTTATGTGATGCCTTGCCCTTTGCTGGGCTCTTGAGGGGCTTGAGGTGTTGGGTTCATTTTCTCAGTGTCTGACACTTTCAGCATGAAACATGACAGCTGTACTCCTTTTCATTGAAAACCTAGGTGTTGGTAGGGCCTTATTTTTGTATAGATTAGATTATGTAAGATATTTATACAGTGTAGTGATTGGAATGCTTGATCTGAAAGAATGGACTTTGATTCAGTGCCTTTGTCAGTTTGAGGGACTCACAAAGTGAGTGTGTTAGACAACCCTAAGGTTCAGTTGTAACAGGGTCATTCTTATCTCCTGATAGTGAAGTTGTGCAGGAAGAACTTACTCATAGAGCAGGAGAAAACATATATGTGGAAGAGCATAGCTCGTCTAATCCAGTGTTGTGGAGAATCCCTCTGGAGAAGAAGACTCCAGTTCCGGAAGCCTGGGTTTCATTTATTTGATTTTAAGTGACAATTAGGTAAATCGTGTAAATAGTATTGGGAACTGTCTCAGGGATCCCCTCTTCCAGCAGAGTGCTCCTGTCGCTAAGTTAAAAATTGCTTTGTGTTTTCTCTTTGTGGCTCCATAAATTTGGTATTTTTCAGAGTGGATCTGAAAGACTAAAGTCTTGCCTATTTTGCTTTGGTTCCAGTCCAGTCTGTCTACCTTCCTTCCTTTCGTCCTTCCTTCCTTCTGTCCTTCCTCCCATCTTTCATCACAGTCCTGTTCTGGAATGCTGGACTGCTGAAACAGGGATCCATCTGTGTCTTACACAGTACAATAAAGGTATTTAAATACAATAAAGTATAATAAAATGTATTTGAATTTTTAAGATTTATTTTTAAAAATCCAAATAAACAGACGAAAAATTAGCCCAAGCCTGCAAAAGAGACTAGGGCACCTGAAATCAGGAAGGATGTGAAGTCCTGTATCCCAGGTGCATGGGAATGTGGGACTGAAGGCTGCAGTGGAACCCTAACCACAGGGATGGGAGCAATTTCAGATGTCTTGTCCTGAGCCTGGGCAGAGCACTCGCCTGGCACTTGTTGGATCCTGTGACTGGCATGCCGGGTCTCCTGGCTCGTCTTGTGTGCTGCTTTGGAAGCTTAGATATACAGTGCAACGCTGCAGGTTTGCTCCTCTTGGAGCGAGGCTCTTAAAAGTCTTACACCTCCACAGTGTGTGGATCTAGTCCAGTCCTCTATTAAACTCCTCTACCATTAAATGGCAGTTGTCCTGTTCCTTTTATTGGGCTTTTAAAGCAGCCTTCAGAGAGTCTGGTCTAATGAATTTCTTGCTGAAGGAGTAGCCTTACCACAGCATCACTGCATGTGTATCTTTCTGGAAACCTTGCTCTAGAGGGTGAAGCAATGTTCTTTAAAAATAGTTATGATCTGTCTTTATTCTGGTAAACCAGGATGTGAAGGTGCTTGGCAGTTGGTTTTAGTATTTTTACAGAATCGACCCATCAGGTATCAGAGTTAACTACTGAACAGACTAATGCATCTGCTGAGTGTTCATATTAATGCTTGTATTAAAATTGTCACAATTTTTCATTTTCATTTTAGGCAAAAAAAAAAAATCCCCAGAAAACTCTGGCATGCTGTGTACTTTGGAAGGTATTCTCCCATTTTAGTGTTTGCTCTACTTACATCTGCTGACAAGTATCCCCCAGGAAAAGCAGAGTGTTAGCAAACATCTAATTGTGATGCTTTCACAATGTGACAGGGAATCAGAATCTGTATGGATGATGGGCCTCAGTTCAGAATGAAAGTCAGGCAGACTCTACTATTGTCTTTAGCACTGATGGAAAAGCAGAGAGTACACCCATGAAAAATAATAATGGGCCAACCCTTTCTCCATAACCTGTGGGGAATAGGAACAATCACTGCCCCAATGTAATCTGGTTGGACTTTCAGTTTGTTGGCTGCTTGGCTCTGTATAACTCTCAGCTAGTCTGAGAAAATTTGTGTGAAATGGATGTCTGTAATCAGGGTGACTTTGGTGGTTTGATAGTCTCTCTCTTCTACCCTTTTCCCATTATATATGAAAGAGATTTAATTGAAAGAAAAATATTTTCCCCTGATCTCCTAGGTTAAGAAAGCAAATAATACAATAATCTCATGGGTGCTTGGAGAATCTCAGCTTTAGACACCTTAGTGCCTTATGCAGATCGACTTCCATGGCTGGTTACATGGTTTGGGACACTCTTGGCAGATCCAAAGTGTAATGTGGAAGTCAGGATAAGCAGTTCTGGATGATACAATGTAATTGCAAACCAAACCGCATTTGTGCAGCAGTGATGTTTAACTGTTTTCGTTAAAATTGTACGAGTTCTAGTAATTAATGTGGAATTTAGTCTTACAGCTAAGTTAGTTGTGTGGATAATGTGTACTACAACAACGTACATCCTATTTTGGCTCAAAAAGAGAGTGCTGATGTGCTAATCAGAGTAAAAACATTCCAGTTGCGGAAAACAGGAGATATCCGCTGACTGTGCAGAGGGCAAAAATGATTAAACAGAGATTTTAATTTTTTTTAAGGAACAGCCAGCTCTTGGTTCCCCATGTGGGGATGAGTGGAGGATAAAGCTGTCCTTGCCATGGACTTGCAGGTTGCCCTGTGCAACATTACTGCCTTGCTCTTCTCTCTGCTTCCTAAAGTTGTTCCCCTTTTCACAATTCCTGTTACAGTGCTTCCTTAAGGATGAAAACATGCTCCTACAACACAGCTTGCACCATTCTGTGTCAACCTTACATAGTTCATTCTGTGCATTCCAGTTTCTTTTGCACTCAGTAGCAGAGGGTAGGTTGCCATCACATTTCAAAGCAATGATGTTTTCTAGTAACTGTCCTGGGAAAAACAAGAAGGGTCTTTGGGGAACTAGGATTTAGCTTGTCAGAAGATACTACTGGGTTATCAGTAATTCAAATGCCTTTTTTCACACTGGAGTCTGACAGGACTGAAAATAGAAACTGCCAGCCTCCTGATTGTCTGATTAGGTAAAACCATCCGTAAAACCAAAACAAAACAGGTATGATAGGATTATTTATGTGCATATATTTTTCTTGGAGATATTTTTATAAGGTTTATAAAGGAAAGAAATTCACTTCCAGCTGTCGATCTTAGTGTTTTGAAGACTGAGCAAAAAAAAAATGCTGTAAGTCTTCCAAATGTAATTTTTTGATGCTGTTACAGGTAACAGTGGTAGTCTTTGAGGCTGATCAAAATAATACTGAAATGGTTATTAGTTAAAAAACCAGACATCTTTGGCAAAATGATGTGATTTACAAGATAGGGAGATTTTCAGCTGTTGCCCAAATGAAAACTAAAAGAAGTATCTTGGAGGATCCTCCACTAAAAGTATGTTTGGTTTTGGGTCAGCTCTGCTCTGTCTGTACAAAATGGGCATCAGAAGCAGTTAGAGATAGGCAGGTACAAATCCATGGCACTGTTGTTACCCTGTTGAAGGTCTGTGAACTCCTCATTCCAGTCTAACAAAATGAAGAAATAGTTATGAAGCCTACATGTCATTGCTGTATGTAGTATTAATGTACAGCTAGGCAGCTTTTTATAACTCTAAGCTATCAGTCAGGAATACTTTTGTACTTTGGGTGTAAAATTGCAGCTTTGCTTTTGCTCTCAGATACTCTGTTTAGAGTGACTGGTTCCTCTAGTGTATGAACCTGGTATTTCATTAGACTTAAAACTTCAGTTTCTATGTGAAAGGAAGTTTTCCAAAGAAAAAAAGATGCAGTGTTACTTCTCAGTGGATTATGTGCTGTCTTAAAACATTCACATTTGAAACAGTAGCCTTTTGGAAGTGAACTGGACTAAATAAAGTGTATATAAATATCACTTGTGAAAGTTCTCAGAGAGTCAGAATGAAACAAAAACAGTCTGCAGTGTCCATTTCAAATGGTAAAGTTGCACTTTGCTTACTTATAAGTACAAATTGCTGTTTTTTCTTCCACTTGTCAATAAAATTTAAGCCTGGGCAACCCCATTAGATAAAAATACATGGTAACAAAGCGAGATTACTACTTAGCATGCAAGATGTTACTGCCACTGAATTACTGATAGACCTGATTTAGATAAATTGATTTTTTTCATAGACTCTGGTTTAGTAAGTTTTATGAAAAAGAAAAAAAAGTTATATTTTTGAGACAAAACAGTTTTTGACAATACTGAACAGGTTTTCTGGAGACGGGGTACTGAGATTGAATTTTATTCCCTCTTAGTGAAGGCTGAAGTGAGTTTTATGTGAAGACCTTACAGGTGGCCTGCAGTTCAGTCCCAGACCTCTGTCAGGCCCTGGGACTGCATCACAGCTGTCCTTTGCAGATTGATACTCTTGTCTTGAAGGGTGGATGAGCAGCCTTGGTCCCCAGGGCCATCTGCAGCACAAGGACACGCAGCACCAGTGTCTCAAGAGGGTTTGTTTCTGAAGGGTGAGCCTAAAAGACAGGCCATGATTGTCGAATTCATGCCAGTTTTGTTCCACTGTGCTACCCTGAAAAGTTACTCTTGTTATAATTACATTTTGTGAATGTGACTATGTAATTCCCCCAAAGTTCATACTGATTTTGACCCTTAAAAAAGAACCTGTCTAATCAGTTGTCATTCAAGTACATTGCTGAAAGAATAATCAACTTGGTGGACTGAAATGAAACTAGGGAGTTGACACATTTTCTCTTTTAAAAAACCTCAAACTGAAGAAAAAACAATCAAACAAAAATCCCAACAAAAACCTCAACAAAAGCCCCAAACCAAATGAAAAATGTTGAACTCAAAACCAGCCAGCCCTCTGTTTCATTTGATTTCTTTAGGTTTGATCATGGGAATTTGTCCATTAGTTTATTTTTCCGTAGCAGTCCTCATTCAGTCCAACAGATTTCAGCAGATAATATTATGTACATTGAAGAATCACATATCTTCTGCTTTGACCATTTTTAAAGATCCTCAGATTCAGGGTTTTTAAGAGTAGAGAATCAAAGCAACGTCTCAGCTAATGTTGAGACAGTTTGACTGAAAGTGCTGTGTTGTCCCCCAAAGTTTTCTTCCTGCACAATACAGATATTCTTTTTGGGGTTTTTTTAGGTAAACTTTTGCTGTGTTTCCTGCTGCAGCTGCTAATGATCTGAAGAGAATTGGTGGCCTGTATTGGGGTGACTCCCTTAATTTCAGTAGGGAGAAACATATCATATAGGAAAGAATGGGAAAAATTAAAAGTACAGAATAAAAAACAGATCCTGTGAATATCCTTCCCTCCCACCCCCTTCCCCCCAAAGGATCAATGAAGATTCACACGAGAACCTAAAAGAATCATAATTGAGCTGCTGTTACATTGTGAAAGCCAAAGAGCTTTAGTGGGCGTTTTGCAATCACGCCTGAGTGGAAGCAGTTATCACACAAGGTGCCATCGGAAACTGCTTGAGAGTTTTACATTTATTATTAGTCTGTTCACTGGATGAATGATTGAGGCGTGGGATTAACCTGCTGTGCAAAGGATCTGATAAACAAACTTCCTAAACAGACTGTCAACAGCATTCATCGGCAGACTCTTCTACTGCTTGAGTTCAGGAAGTAAAATCATTTATGGACACCAATGGTTAATTATTACGTAGAAGCTATGAATTCAGATTACTGAAAGAATGTGTTACTTTCAGGTGACTCTCTTTTACAGAGAATTTATTTTGCAACTGCCATGCTATATAATTTTCACAGTTTTAGACTAGATTTTGACATGTCAAGTTATCAACTGAAATAAGCTGCCTTTTTCAAGAGCTTGGGAGTCAGGATGACTTGCCTGTGCTCAAGAGCTACTGGTGTTCAAATAATCTTGCCAGGCCAACTATGCCTCGTTTTGTTTTCCTGCAGAAATCAGTGGGAACACAGAAGAACTAATGGAGAACATACATGAACCATGCTGTTAAAGAATCGGTCTTTATTACTTTCACCTTTGGAACTCTTAGAAGCTGACTTTGACTGAAAGCAGGGGTAGCTAGAACTGAGCAAAGCGTTGTGTACAACATTTGTGGGAATCTGTCTCGTTCTCATGGGCTCTACTGCAGCCAGTGGCTTTGGAGAAATGTAGGGGGAAATCAGAGCTTGGGGAGTCACCTGTGAGTTGTATATCTGTAGGTGTATTACACAAATAAGAACAATAGAAACAGGACATCATGATTGTTATTATTTTAATTAAAACAGGGCTTTAATTAGCAGAAACTTTGTCTTCTGAATGAAAACAGCAATAGTTCCTCAGCAGATTACTTGAAAAGCTGTCTTCTCAAATGGACTGCAACATACTGATTTAGAAATTTATTTTACAAAAATCAGTTTAATTTCTAGTTTATGCTTCCGAAGCCCAAAGGGGATATCAGGACACAACTCTGTAAAAGTATTTTTGCTCTTTATATTTTTCATTTACCTTTTATTTTAGAGCAAAGGAAGTGTGCTGTGTTCTGTGGCATGTTAGTCGTTTCTGGTGGCTGTCTTCAGGACTGGGATTTAGCTTCCTGTTGTGCCTGGCATTTGTCCATGTAAGTTCTGTGGATGCTGGTTGGAAAGGGTCGTGGAAACCTTTGCTTCTTGCTAAGACAATACACAGCTAGACTTTCAAGACCTAACTGATATTTTTTTCATCGCAGTAACTTAAGTTTATCTATTTTCCTTGTTTCACATGCAAATTAGCTATTCAGAACGTTTTACTGCTCTAAAATTTTGTCAGTAGAGAACATTAATTTGCAAGCAGCATCAGTAATTTAGCAGCATACATTTCACGGTTGGCAGGGTTGGTGTGACTCCAGAGAAATATTTGTACCTTCTGTAGTTAGTTCTCTGCATGTTCATTTTGTAATTGATGAAATATCACAGTGGGTAAATCAGATACATTTAATATGACAGCAGCATCTTTCATCACCTCAAAATCTGACTTTTTTTCCCCATGCATGCCTTCTGCTATTGCCGTAGAGACTGGAGAACTCCAGCTTCCTCCTCCTTCTAAAGCTGAGACTAGATGCACTTGCCATTATTGACGTAGTCAAGAGAGTTCAGCTGCAGTGTTACTAACCACCTGCAGTGTTGTCAAACCTAAGCATTTGAAAAATCACAGCGTAAAATTAGTTTCTTTCCTATTTGAAGTTTATTTTCCTGTTTCTTAGCACAGTGTTTTCCTGCATTTTTGCGACTGTGAAAATGAAAACTTGACAGTCACCTGATACGATAAGAAGTTTGCTCATGATGAAATTACAAGTAGTATTCAAGATACATCCTCCTGGGATAACCTCCATGAAGTGTCCATACCTGCAGCATGTTTCAGTTCATGTAGTAAAGAAACTGAAAATGTGTAAAGTAGTAGATTGAATTCTTTATTGTTTAGTGAAAGATGTTATGGTTGTAGGAATTAGTTTTCAGGAGAACAGATGCTCCTGAGAATGGTTTTGTGTGTCTAGTTTAAAATACAAACGCACTGGCGTGGCACTCTGTGGCACGAATAAGAATATATTGGAGGAAGAGAAGTATGGACCAGTGTTTCCAAGAAGTCTCAGAGTAGCAGCGCCTCGTGCCTGCAGGGCATCACACACCTCTGGGTGCTGTGCATTCATCCCTCCTTGTGCATGCGGGGAGCTCCCTGGAGCTGTGGTGAGGCACTGCCGTGGACACATGGCTGCTGTTCTCGGCTCTTGCACAGTAGTAAGTCATGGGGAGAGAGGCTGAAGTGCTGTGAGACCTCAGATATTGTTAATGTGTCCTTGGACGAGTAAGTGCTACTTACAGGGTGGGTTTTTTCCTGTATTGGCAGCTCATGTTACCATTTAGTGGCAAAGGCAGAACAAATGCATCTGTTCGCTAGGTCAAAGTGAACTTCTAGCCGCTTGAAAAGCAGGTCTGTTCAGGGTCTCTGAGGAAAGAAAATTCTCGTTGGATAAGAAAGGGAGACCTTGAGAGTGATTCAGTTGATAAGAAAAGGATGGAGTAAGAATATCTACAGATAAGACAAGTACATTTCTATTTATTAATTTCAATGCAGACTCTGATGGAGTAATTATGCTGATACATTAACCCAGAGATTTGCTGTGAACATGTCATTGGCTGTCTCCAGGGACATGCTTTTTTTCCTTCTTGTATTACCCTGAAATATATTTTTTTTAAAAAAGTCAGGTGTTTATGACAGACACTGTAAGCTGGAGCAAAGTGAACTCTGAAAATTGGCAGCTTTTCTTACAGTCTATGGCATCATTTGTTGTTAATGAGGGAATGCAGTTAAAAATGCATATTAATATTTAATTGAAGAAGATTCATGTAAACCCCAGCTGTGACCATAAAAATTGGCACTTTTTTTCTGAGAGAAATAAAAGCAGTGGTTCCCTGTGGTCTCATTTGATTTCTTTATTCAGCAGCCACCCTTATGTTAGCATACATCTGTGTAGCCTTTTGTATACTTGCAGAATGGAATATGCAGTGCTCAGTCTTATTTTGGTTTAAAATGCTAGTGACAAGATTGCCTGTTGTAGGATTGCTGATGCTCAAAGGTTTTAAATAACCATCATGAAGTTTTCTTTGTCATACTGGTGGTTGGAAGAATTGTACATAAACAAATGTACAGCAGATGGCACTGCACTGTAACTGTAGAATGACAGGTTTGAGTAGAATAAATGTGTTCATTTAGGGTTTTCTTCCTATGTATGGAATTTGTATTTTCTTTTAAACAGTGATAGAAATCAGAAGGCCCACGTGTTTTAAAGCAGAATTATGTGAACTTGTGTAAGATACATGTCAAGTAAAGCTTTCGTGATTCTTTACTGATGATGGTCAGTGCTGTTTCCAATGATTTTTCACATTTTAGTGAGGCTCTACTGCTAAATACCTAAGAGCTTAGGTGTTACTGAGAAACACTAAAACTAAAGTCAGGCAACACAGAGCTTTCTGCTGCAGCACAGCAGATCAAGAAGTTGAGTAAAAGTTTTTTAAAAGGGAATTTCTCCAGGAGCTTCTTCATCTGGGTAGGCATTTTCAGCATGAATTTTATCAACAGGTGAGAAACAAATTCAGCTATGAGGAAAGGAGAGTGTTCTGTGTGGTGCTGCCATCTTCCCTTTGCTCCTCTTCTTCCCGTATCTCTGCCACCTGTAAGAATACTGGCTTCATTGCTCCATTGAGAATTGAGTGATGAAAGGAATGGCAACCCCTAAAGAGGCTGTTCTGCATTTCCACCACTTAACATGTGCACACTGAGGAGGCTTTATAAACCTGAGAGCTTTCCAATGAGGATAGTAAAAAATTACTCAGTGTCACAATGATTCTGTCATCTCACTGGAATTTGCCCCTTAACTAAGCGTAGCCCTGACTACCTCTTGTAGTGAGTTGAATTGACAGCACTTTGTGCTCCATAATAGCACTTGTGAAGGATCTAGAAGGCTTAGTGGATGCAAGTTTTTGTCCTTCATGCCTCAACACTTGAAAAATTGGGTCAATATTATGTGCATCCCATGCAGGGGAAAAAAAAAAAGGAAATGAAAAGGTTAGCGATCTTAGGATGATTTCAACTTGATGCCTTGTTGGTCCCTTCTGAAAGTAGATACCATCTCTCCAAACATAGAGCTGCAGCCAGTGACTCCCTTCTTGTGATGTTTGGTGGTGTGATTTAGCTGCAGCCTGGTTCTGCTTCCTAAGTGGACTTGGAGTTAAGTCATGAACAGCTCTGGATCTTATGGAGTAAACTCAAATAGAAAAGGAGATATTGGCTTTTTCAGAACTGATGGACATGAAGCAGAAATAGTCAGCCAGTCTGCATGCTGGTAGATTTACCAGTCCATATCCTTTTGGTTGGTCAGGAACATGCCTCATGGTTATTGCTAATTTAGAAATAATTTTCTGTGGAGGAAGGTAATAATATACTACTTAGCATACTTCATCACATCCTAGGTGGCTGGAGTTCTTAAATTATCTTTAAAGTAGCAATTCATATTTCATATTTCTTAGCATACCTGCTTAGCATTATAAGCAGAACTTTTGAGTCAGTGGAAGGTGTTTGATTCTCATACATTAAATTATATAGGAGTTAAAGATCAATTTGCTTTGCTGCCTTGATATTATCAGAAGCAAAAATGCGTAATGGAAATATGACCAAGAATATGGTGAATGCAAGGAATGATGTTTTGTTGTCAGTAATCATGGTGGGGTGCACATAAGGTCCTCTAAGCCTGGACAAGTACTGCTTAAGAACGTTCTCTTTCATGCATGCTAGCATGCCGCTAAGAGATTAAATCAACATATATTTACAGTAAGTTTAATGGCTTTTCTTGTTTAACTGGAGTGCGATGTTAATCTTGAAACACTTCTGAGAACCCTCCATTAAAAATTGACAGCGATATATATGGGCAACTACTTATGTGTAAATCTATTAGTAAATTAATCAACTGTGTGATCCTGAGAAAGGATACTAAAATGCTTTATTGGTTTGCTGTTCATTGCATTGATTACTGGGGGCACTTCTGAATATGTTTCTTTGATTTCTGCTGCTTGCCAAATCGTCATGGTAGTAGTTAAATAATATTTTGCTAGCTCAGCATTCTTGTCCACGGTGGGTTTGTAGCAATAACTGAAGGTGATTCCCTTTTGCAAGGGGAACATAATTCTCTAGATAAGGGAATGTAAATGTACTGCTAGCACTGCTAATCTGCACTATTTTAATAGTGAACTTAGCTTCATTTACAATTACATCAGGTTTAAGATCATGTATTAATTCACTTCTTAAAAGTAAGAAAATTAGTATATATTCATCTAAAGGTCACATTTTATTGATGAAGTAAACCATTATGAACTGAAGTCAGATGGGTTTTGTACTCATTTGTGCCTTCTAGTGTGTATTTCAATTGTAGAACTCAGGATTTTACAAAAAGTAAATAATTTTGCAGAAACATTTATTTCAGTTCTTTTTCATGTCTTACAAAGGCAGACGGGGAGAAAACTTGCAGAAAAGTCATTAAGTAATGCAGGTACAAGATATTAATTGACTTTTGTTCCTCATTTGAATCTAGGGGAGTTCTGATCAAGGGAAAACAAATCTACATTCTGTGTTCAGTTTCTAGTTATGTTATCTTTATTATTAGTGTTCAGACTGTATAGGGTAAATTACAGGATGATGTTTTTGTCCTCTAATAGTATTGAAATTGACTTGTGGGATGTAAAGTAGTATTGATTTTATCTTTGAATGTCCTAGATTATTTAAGTAGATGATCTTCAGTGTATGTTTATGTAAAATGAAAAATATAGAAGATTTTTCAGCTTTTTTAAAAATTTGTGCATTTTCACTGATTAATGGGTGCCCTTGGTAAGGTCTGCATGTCCTGAGCTTGGGGGAGCTGATAACTTACTGACATGGAGAACTCAGCACTGTATGAGATCTTTGGTCTATGGAAATTACTTGGACAAAAGAAAAAGAGAATAAAAATGGATGGTGAAAAAAAAGGAGTACCTGTCAACTGCCACTCCTTGGTCTGTTTTCTTCTAAATCTCCCAACCTGTTTTTTCTGAGGAAGGAAACAGTGTGATTTTTGAATTCCATAGAAGTTTGATGTAACTATGCTGTGGAAAGCACCAGACCCAGCTGTGGGGTGTGACCATGTCTTAAGCACCGGCTATGACCTCTTGTGCATCTCAAGGGCTCCCTGGGTTTGTGGGAATCTTTCAAAAGCAAAGCTGAGTCTTGGGGAGAAGGCTTTCTTACAAGCCCTCTGCTCCTGTGTGCTATGTGTGAACAGACAACCTCAGCTGTTATTTATATTAATTACCTGAATTTCATTAAAATTCTTTTCCACAAAGCAGTAAATATTGAATAGCAAGTTAAAAAATAGTAAATGTAATTCTTTCTGCTAGCCATTTAATAGAGGCAAGTCATTAATACTGATGTATCTTTTGCTTCTTTGTTCAGGGCTGCTCCTCTTTTGAAGTAGCAGTGGTACATAATAAATCAGGTCAGTCACATAACTAATTGACTGTGAACCAAGACATAATTTTCTCAAGCAGGAAAACCTCATTGAAGGACTGACATCTCCTGCTTGGTTTGAGTAAAAAAAATAAATGTTTTATTGAAGTTTGATTTAAAAACTCCAGAGCCTTCTTGCTTCCCCAGTGCTGCTTTTACCCCCAAAGATTTTAATAAAATATTAGTAGACACTTCAAAATAAAATGACTGCTCAGATGGAAGCCTTAGAGATGCAGTGTGTATTATAGCACACAGTATGTAATGTATTATTTGAAATTATGGAGTGATTCAAACAAGTCTGTCTTATCAGAACAGTTATCTCTCCCACCTTCATTTTCTTTGTGACTTGAATTCAGGTTTGTGAGATTTGCATGACATTGATCCTTTCCTTGGGCGATGCACAATTTCATAATTCAAGTGCAACAGCTGCTGTAACCATCATGCCAGCTGTCCCTGCAGATGCTCAAAAATCTCCAGCTTCTCAAAGATGTGTATATGTCCCTAGGGTAAACGATTTTTCGAAGAGGTAATGTATGAAATATCTTAAAAGGGTCACTGTGCTGACAGTTCCGAGTGCATGGTGCATGTAGTGCTACTTTTCTTGACTAAAAGCTCTTCCCTGTGTCACCCTACATGGCCCATAGGGAAAAAAAAAAGAACAATTAGCTTCCAACCCTCAACAAAGCAAAAAACTCCTCCTGTCCATCTTTTATTGTTAATAACTAAAGAAATGAGGCTTTTAAATGAATAAGATGGTAAAATTAGCCAAGTAGGGTCCAAACTTCTGTCCGAGAGAGATGTTCTCAGATCTGGTTTCCCTGTTTGCCAGCATGCGGAGGATTTACTTCATGTAGAAGAGATCCTGGATAAACTCTTGTGTCTGCCTGACAAAGGATCATCCCGGCCTGGATGTTTAATGGGGCAACTGCTAAGCTCCACTGCAGTTTGGTTGGTTAAATTTCCAGTTAAGCCTTGTGAACTCACATGATGGCTTTGGGCTGGTGTGGTGCTCATCCGTGATGCCGGTGGAGGCGTGGGCTGTGAGCAGGCGCTGCTGTGTGACTGCGTCCTCAGCACTGAGGGAATGAGGCAGAGTCTTGCCGATCTGGGGGTCTCCATTTCCGTCTCCTGTCAAGGGCTTTGCACAGTGGCTGGGCTGCACTGCTTGGATTCTCTGAGGCAGAGCCATCATGTCATTGCAGCTCCTTGAGTGGTTCGTGACTTATTGACGAGTGCAAAAGCCTTTTCAGTGTCTTGAAGAGTACCTTGCATTCAGACTAGGTTGAAGGACCTAATGGTCCTTATCTGAATTGAACTGATTTTTTGTATGCATTCCACAAATCATCTCCTTACCTTAAATTAACAATATCTGAAAAATAAGGAAGATTTTAAAACATTTGTTCTGTGATTAAATAATTACTTAACAAGAAATAAGCCCCTTAAATTAGGAAAGCAGGAATGTTCTATATCTGAATCCATAACCCACATGTTTTATTGCTTCTCTTTCATGACAAAAAAAATGTCAGTCGTAGGAGTCCATTAATAAGAAATGCCTCTAGAGACTTATGTTCCTCAGAACAAAGGCTTGGAACAATTCATAGCTGGCATTAGCCTTTTTTTCTCCCCAGTTCCTGCTTAATATTGGGCTAAAAAGAGGTAAATACAGATTTTATCTCAATTGGTCCTGTCTGAAATGAAGGTAATCAATGTGGTTGTGAGGCTGAGCCTAAGTTGGAAAGGCATTCCTTTCTGTGACATAAGTTTCTTGAATCCTTACTGCTTCCTAGTAAGAACAAGTAATCTGCTCTTGCTACTGCCTCTTCTTGTTATGTTCACTTACCTTCTGAGATCCTGGGAACAGCCAGAAATCCTTTTGCTCTGCTGTCTACTGTCCCTGTGGCAAGTGTGAATTTTATAGTCTAACATTCTGCCTGGAAAATGCAACTGGGCAGAAAAGAGAGTTTATTTATAATCAGCCCCGAAATTATAAGGACTATTTTTGAAACGTGACTAGAAAAATAATTGCATTTATGTTTTTTGATGTGCCATGCCTAGTCCCAGCCTCTGTGCTTCACAAGCGTAGAATTTTCATGAGGCCATTCCTGTAGTTGAAGAAACTGTTCTCCTAGGGTTCAGTTAAAGACAATCAAAATCTACTTCTTTTTCAAAAACATTTCTGTAAGATAATTTCTTCAGAAAAACATGTTTTCATTTTTTTTCTCCTTGAATAAAATCTTTTAGAATTCCAAAAAGTAGTCAATTTGCAGGGAAGGGAAAACAAGTGACAAAACTCAGAATTTAATAATACTTTCATTTATAATGATTGTTTAGAATGGGGGCAAAACTTGCCAGCCCCAGAGCATGGTCTTTAATACATAAGCCTTTGATGTTCTTTTATACTTTATTAGCAGTTATAGCTGTCAGGTGAAGTTTTGCTCATTATTTCAGGAGTAGACATTGATTCTAAATTTAGAAACAATTTCTTAAGATTGGAAGAAAAAAAATTAGCTGATGAATGAAGGTTAAATTAAGAACAATAAGTCACATCCTCTGAATGCTTTTCATCTCAAGACCAAGACAGTTTTTGAAAGATCATTGTACCATAAGATAATAATTTTATTAATCAAACTTTGTAATTGTGTCTGTTCAGCATTTGGTTGTGAAGGCAAAGTAAAACAAGGGTATGAAAAGTATTTCCAAAAGAGAATACAAGAAAATGTGTCCTGAAGCTATAAATACCTTGGGGCGAGAATACTAAGATCCCAGTTGAAGTCCCTGAAAGCTGTGCTGTTTAGCATTTTATTTTGATGTATTGTAGAGCTAAGGGACCATGCCATAAAGTTTGCTTAGTCTCGTGCAACCAGGTTTTCCTTAGAAGTTTGTGGGTGCTCTTATCAAAAGTGTACTTTTCAAAAAATACATTTCAAATTATGTAGTTCTTGCTGGAATAGAAATAATCAGTCTTTCATTGTAAATGGATGGGAAATAAGCTTCTTTTGAGAATAAACACCTTAATTTTGCTACAGTTGATGCTAGTTTGCAGCAGCTGTTTATGTCTCTAGGCAAAATTACTAAGATAATTCACTTTGATTTCCTCTATAGCACACATTTTTGGAGTTAAACCATTTATTCCATCAGTGCTGTAGGACTCAATGTGCCTGCAATGATATGCATCCACCATATGCTCTGAGCTGTCAGCCCTTGACCGTCTTAGCTCCTTGCGTGCTGCTGAGTTCATGTGCAGGACTATTGTCTATCCCAGGTGCTGCTCTGGGAGAAAAGAGGATTTGGAATCAGGGTTTGGTCAGCAGATGTTGATCAGCTGTGCACTGGGATCCTGGCACAAGTCTGTGTGTCATATGTAGCTGTGCTTTTGCAAACTCACACCTGCAAGCAGACTCTTTTGTCTCTACCTGCCCCCATTAGGCTCAGCAGACAGACTAAAGGTGTTGAATACACCTGCAGGTAAGCTAAGGACTTTGAGTCCCTGCTTAATATCACAGATCAGGCTATTCAGAAATAAATTAGATTCATAAGTTCTTATGCAGCCATTGAATTTTCTTCTGTTCACAGAATTCAATGATATTCAAATAAAACATCTTTTTTTTGAGGTGACTCTACAAGCCATTGAACTAGATGTTATAAGTATAGCTATTAAATATAAATATTAGGCATTTAACATGGTGAACAAAACATCAGCTGTGGTATTACTGCCACAGGGATAGAGAAAAAGCCCTTTGGTTCTTCACTTAAATTCTGCATGAGGGAAGAGAAGTGAAAAAACAGCAGGGCTTGTGAAGAGAAATATGTGTGTGTGTGTGTTTCACCTTTATGCCATACAATGAGCAATGAAAGTGGTGTAATTGGGTTCCCTTAACACTTCATAATGTCACCACCTGCAGCAATAATTTGTCAACTTCTAATACCAATATACCTCTTCTTGTAAGTAGTCTCTGCGCCCCCTCTTGAAACAAAGAAAGATGCTTCGGGGAGCAGGGGCACATGATCCATATCTGAGGGCTTCCATGTTTGAGGAGTCCTGCAGAGACTGGACATATACCAAAAATCATGTTTTTGACAAACCGATAACTTAATGTCATGCTGCCTCTGCTTCACATCCTTCACCTTGGATCCCCATCCCACAGGTCTAAGTCTTTGTTAAGCAGATATCCTGTCATGCTTTGCAGGATAGCACAGGTGAAAGTGTCCTGGGACACTCTTCAGCAGTCTTCTCACTGTCTGCAGGGAAAAGGCTGCCACCAGTCCACTGAGAATCCCGCCAGCCAAGCTGTATAATGATTTCAGCTTTAATTATGGGAAGGTGGTAGGTTCCCAAGGCTCATTTCGGCTGTTGATCCCCTTGGCTTTCACGAGGAGATACATGTGTATTTGCTGTTGCTTCACAGATGCCTTAGCATTACTTGTTTGCAAAGTTTCATTAAAACATAGGACACTGGTTGGTATTCCTGCCACAAAGTATCCTTCTCTCGAATAATTTTTGCTTCTGATCATGTACTAGTTTGTCTTCTTTATGTCTCTCCCAAATGTATTAACTGGAAGATTTCTGAGTAAGTATAGATGTGAATAAACTGCTTTGGTATCAATATTTTTCCCCAGCTTACTGGAAGATGATGGCACAGAGCTCTTTTCCCAATGGGAGGCTCACAGAGTTCTCAAAAACCAGGGTATTTAGTGCATCATTCCTCTTCATCAAGGAGGTTAAGAGCAACTTTTCTGTGTTACTTACATCTGTAGTTGCAGGACTGATGTCATAGGAAGTGGGCAATGTCTATGTACTTTCATCAACTTTGGGTCAACAGAAGCAGCTGTTTGCTTTCTGGGTTTTGTATCTTGGAAATATAAGAATAATAAGTGAATAATTTAGACCCGAGTAAGTGAGTCTTTTCTAGGGACCACAATTTTGTTTGTATCATGTTTTCTTTTTCTTCAAATGTTCCACTTAAACCCTTGAACAAAACAGTGGTACTTTTTCCCCCCTTTTTTCCCCCCCTTCCCTGGGAAGCTTAAAAACAGAATAAGGGATTACTGATTTCTTGTCTATGAAATTTAGTGGAGATGACATAAATAGGCTTGGAGAGTGAAAAATAAGGCAATTACTGGTATTGTTCAACTCAACAAACTCAGTTGTTTCTTACAGCTTTGCAGTGGTGCACAGGAGGCTTTATTTGTTAGGTTGGTGAGTTGTGATGAAATTCACTTAGGAAGACAATTGGGGTGATAATTTGGGAGAAGCTAAAGAAAATTCAGGTGCTAGTTTGAAGGCATGAAGTCCTTTCTCACAGACCTTCAGCCTGTCTTTCCCAGCGTTTGATTTCTTCCTGCAGCTCTTATGTATGTAATCTGCCCCCGTATCGATTGCGTCTTTTAACATATTTGGCCAGTTCCTGTGCTCTCCCAAATGCACCTTCTCTCCTCCCCGCATGGGTCACTCCCCCCAGTCCCTGAGTAGGTGTGCATTCTTACTCCTGGGTAGCAACAGGCCTCTGGATGTGGACTTAATTCTTCCCCTTCTGTCTTTACTCTCCCTGTTCTATTTTTTCCCCCTCCTCTGCTGAGGCTCTAAGTGAAGAAAATGCCTGAGTCCAGAAGGGCACTGGGAACCAACCAGGCACAAGCTCCTATCTGCTTGTAAAGGCCTTTTGCAGTGACAGGGCTTCTATTTATTATATTTGAGCCAGATGCTGTGACTTTCCTTGATGCTGCACTTAAAGTCCTTTGTGTGATGCTGGCCGAGGGCTTTTGGCAAGAGCAAACCAGAGGCAAAGATAGTAGGAACTGCTGAATGCTATTATGCAAGGCAGCCCACCAGAAATGCTCTGAATAATGATTCCTGTCACAGAGAAGCTAATGAAAAAAAACAACTCGCACAACTCCCTGCCTCGTCCACCTGCTTACTGTCCCGGTGGGGTTGTGGTGACACTGTGGCTCCTTTGGCTGCTGGACAGGTGATTCCTCAGCACGGACAAAATGGGTATTGACAGTCAGCTACTGATATTTGTGTCAGGTTTGCCACAAGCAGCTTATTTTACCATTCAGGAGGCATGCCAGACGGCACAGCTAGGTCTCAGGGGTGAACAGAGTGAAAGGAATATGTGAAAGGGAGAAAATATTCACCATGTTACGGTTTTGCATGGAATGCAATTAATGTGATGCAGGCTAGGCTGTAATTTTAATCGTAGTTCCTGCTGCTTGTAGATCCATGTGTGCCATCCCAGCCCCGTTTGCCACCTTTTCTGCATTCCTGAAGACCTCACCTGGGCTCTGACCCTGGTTTTGACTTCATCTCTGACTTGTTCCTTACATTTCTGTTGGCATCTTGTTGTCTGGAAAATTCACATGATCCCCAGGAGTGTCTCCCAGTAAAATTGACAAACAGAACACTGGAGGCATAGCTGGTAAGAACACCACTGAAACCAGGTGAACTAGGAGACCACCTCTGCCAAACCAGGGAAGGGTCAAGGAGCAAGTGTCCATGTGGCAGAAAGAAGGGAGGTGTTAACTCAGCAGTGGAAAAGCTTTTGCTTCGACTGTGTTTATGCTGTTTTATAGCATTATGGGATTTTTTCTGCATATTTACAGTAAAGCATGTGTTTGTATGCATACAATTGGAGTCTAAACCTGTTGTGTTTATACTAAAAAGAAATAATACCAGATTTTCAGTTCATTTATGTTTAATGAATCGTAACTAAACATTTTGAAGTTAGTTGTGACTAGTAAAGCTGTAATTTCCGATTTTAGGAAATCTGTAGCATGTTCCCACTTGCTCAGTCATCTAAAAACTAGATTTCTATCTGTAAATCACCCTTTTTTTTAGTTTAAAGCACAAGTTTCTTGGATCAGTTTTGGCTGCAAGTGTTTTTCACTTGGTTCTGGAGGTTGTCATCATTACTTACATCCTTGATATCCATGAAAGAATGAGGGTGGCATTATTGAAAACACGTTGCGTGTAATGGTTAACTGATTTAGGTATCATCTTTGAAGACAACAATATTAAGTGAAAATAATACCAAGTGACAACATTAATACTAATATTAATATTTCACTGATAATGTTAATATATAAGAATAATATTATCTCCCATTACCTTGCTAGAGCAGATTATTTCATGCTGTTTTGCGTATCTTATCCTTTTACCCCTGTTTCTTAAACTGTTCTGGTTTTACTTTGTATCATGTCTAAACTCAAAAGATTTATCAGAACTTCATCATTTTGTGTGTTCAAATCATAAACATGAGAGTTTCTACAAAACTTGAAAGTGTCTCCCTGTACATGCATTTTTAATATGTTTATCATTCTTTTTCAATGAGGTTTGTTTGTTTGCATGTGTTATACAGGGAGGGCCTTACACTGAGGTAATGAGTACCAGTAAATCAGTTACCACTACAGAAATGTTAATTTTGGGGCCTGGTTAATTTGAACAGATTTTGCCAGGACTAATATAGTGTCTGGTGGGACTTGTCGTTCAGCAACGTTGTAGCTTGATTGTTTACAGCTGGACTCAAAGCTTGACTTGAATACACCTCCCTTGCTTTGTGCGTTTTGTGTTTAGTGCAGTGTCAAGCCAATCCCATGTTCCCAGTCTTATCATGGCAAATACTGTCTAAGGAAGGATGGGATGTGAAGCATCCAAACTGCAACTCCTGATCTGTCTGTGGCCATGCTGTGTGGGTGCTCTTTAGTATTGAATTAAACTGAAGGAAGACACAATGGACAATGAGGTAAAGATTGATGATCCTAAAGCAATGAGTTTCTCCATGCGGTCAGTGGAGGAAGGCAGAGCTGTCTCAGTTCAGAGGTGACAAGTTTAAATGCAGTGGTGGAGTTGTTCCCTTTCATGAGTCTACATAGAAAACATTAAATAACTGAGGTTACTCCTACTCAACAAAGTTACTGTTTGTAAAAAACACTTGGATCTCACAGACTAAGAAAAATATTGATGTGCAGTCTTGATTTCAAATGTTAGTATGAAATTTTTATTGGATACCCTTTCTGTTGTTTTTTTTTCTTTCTTTTGGTCAGATCTGATTTTTCTGTTTTATATTCTTTCTCAAAAAGATGAACTGTATCTAAGTATCAGTATCAAAGATGTAATATTCTAAATTTAACATTGAACATTATAGCTCAAAATCATTCAAGCCTCGAAGAAAGGGGACCTGAGACCCTACTCAGCTGGCTGCCTATGGGACACATCTTGGGAAGCAACAAAGATGTGGTCACCACCTGGCTGGCAGATGGTGGTGTTGGAGCAGGACTGTGCTGGCTCCTTCACTGCCTCGAGTGGGCTTGCTGTCTGTGAGACCTGTGAGAAGACCTGTCCTCTGTGAGCAGCAGTCCTGCAGGAGCCCACAGGAGTAAGTGCTCTCACGTTGCCTTGGCTTTATTCCCCCGGTAATTCTGATGAGATTTATAAGGCTGCTTTCCTTCTTCAGTTCATAATTAATAGTCTGAAAAGAAGAAATTCAAAAGCTGTAAAAGTTTCATTGCTCAGTGTTTTCTGCTTGATCCATTGTACTGATGTTTATGGGGGTACCAATGTGTAGGTTGACAGGGCGTGTTCATGGTGCTGGCCAGGGGAGATGGATGGAGAGCTGTCTGTTAGGACTTAATTGCTGATGGCAGGTGCTGTGTTTTATGGTGGCTAGTTAGTTCGGTGTTAGGTTGATCAAAGTATTCCTGGACAGGGTTATCAACCAGCAAGAGTAAAATTTTGGTTTACAAATTCCTTCTATGCAGCAGAAAATGCTTCAAACAGTGGATAACTAATGTGGATTTGCATGTTCCCTCTCAGAAGACTCTTTTTGTTAGTACACATGCTGCACTTTGCAGTACAGGGCTTTAGCTAGGGCCAGCTTGATGAGCTTTTCCTGCTGCAAACTGCATGTAAACTTATTTCATGTAAGTTCTGATTGATTTACATCTTAATTGGTAAGATGACTGTTTGACTTTTGAGGATGAACCTTCTGTCTCCTTTGCATTACAGTTTAATACACTTTTGCAAGTTAGTTTAATAGCTGAAGGCATTTCTGTGGTAGGCCATATGCTCCTGTTTTCTTTCTCTATCCGTGCCCATTTTTGAGGTCAGAAGAGTCAAAATTGGCTCTTTTCTGTGGTTATATGTATCTGCAAGTGTATGGTGTCAGTCTCTTCTATGCAGTCCCGGTACACAGGATGCTGCTCACATGCTGATTGAAAAACTATCCAAATAACTTCATCAGCCAGCTCATTCAGTGCAAACCAAATCCTAACGTTTAACCTAGGAGAGAATTTTGCATATTTACATTCTTTTTCTTAAATCAATCCTAAATAGCTCATAATCAAATATTTTGTATTGACACCTGCAGTTGTATATGGCCTTGCTGGCTGGGGAGCAGTCATGATGGCCACTAGTTCTGAAACCTGGACAGTAATTCTGTTGTTCAGGTCACTGCTTCTTTAGCTTTTGCTTCAGACAGATTTCTTTATTCTTAACAGATCCTTAACCTGCAACTTCTATCCCAAAATTCAGGATGCTTTTAATATAATCCTTTTCCTGTTCTTACCATCAAGAAAGTTGCAAAGTATTCCTTTTTTTAATCTGTTCTCTTTCGGGGGTGTTGTTACATAAGCATCAAGGACAGGACGGATGTGCCTATGTGATAGAATTACAGTTAACAAGATGAAAAACAGCAAATCATGCCTGAAAGCTTGAAATAGTCTGTGGAAGGATGAAAAATTGCAGTATAACTTTCAAACAAATATTTTTTCATATACTATACCCTTTTTTTCGCTGACAAGTTAATTCTTTCTGACAGACTTGGCAAGTGAGCAAGTGTCTCCAAGGCAGACACTGAAGCTGTTTCATGAATTCATGTTACAGTTTCTCTGATATTGTTGCTCTGCTCAAATGGTATTTTTAGCTTTATTCACACCTTGCTTTAACATTTCTGTGAGTGAGGAAAATTTTGTTATCCAGTCCTAACCAAGCCATGGGTTAGTGTTTCTCATTATTATTGTTTTGTTTCTTGAATAAATGCTTGCAGGACCTGGGCTCCCTGGGAGGGAGCTCTCTGTCTTTGGGAATACTTAGCCAAGAGCCTTACTCCAAAACTGGAACTTCTCACGCAATTTTATGATTTTTTTAAAAAGTTGAAATCTTTTCTTCAGAGATATGTAAAATATTCAAATTCCTAATAGAAAAAAATATATATGGACTCAGTTGATATTTACTTAGTCTGTTTTGCCACAGTTTTGCTCACCGGATATGATTTTTAACTGAAAGTTTCAAGATGAAAGAGGTAAGGTCCTTCAGGTCCTTCACTGACTTCTGCTGTCTTCACTTCTGCCTCATGCACTGTACTGTTCGAGAGGTCTTGTCAAGGGAGGGTGTTCAGCAGAAAGCTGGAAGCATGGGAAAAATCTCTGCAAGATGGAAGTGCAGAATTTTTTTTTTCCAGTGCCGGCAGCACAGCACTATATTTTGTGTAGGCACTGTCATCACAGATCTGCTACTCTCCAGCTTCCCAGTGTCTCCCTCCTCTGCCATCCTCTAAAAAGTCCTGTAGCCGATTACCCGGTGCAGTAATAGCTCAACAGAGTGTCATCATCCTTTTCCTGAGATAGCAGGGGCTAACAGTGTTCTCCTGGCATGTATCAGACATGAAAAGCAGGACCAAAATGTAAAGAGTTAGGAAGACAAAAGGCTTATTGATAGAGACCCCAGGTTCGCATTTGTTTTAGGTGTTCTTCATTCAGATCCTGGTCAAAGCCAAATAATTAAAAAACCTTCCAAGTTCCAGTCTCAGCAATACCTCAGGTGGGAAAGTTAGGCACTCCTCTGTTTCTCTGAGATGTGTCCAAAAATGACAGATGCCTGAAGATTATTATTGAATAGTTCATCCTTCACTGAGGAAGCTCAGACAGACAGAGTCTGACAGAGGTTCTTGTGATCAAAATCCAGTCTTTACCTGGGGCTCAGTCTGGCACAGACCAGCGCTGCCCTGCTGCCCATGGTGTGTAGCTCAGCACAGGTGATGGAGCCTGTCCTGTTTGCTGATTGTGATGAGCACTGCTGGTGATGGTGCTGTCTCTATTCATGTGAATGCCCTCCTGGTTTTACCTGAAGCAGTTCTTACAGAGCAAGAGTTGGGTAAGAAAAGAAAATGCATCTGCTTCAAAGACAACAGTGAGAACAACTTGAGAGATCTGCATTGGGCAGCCTTGATGGAGCTTTAGGAAGAAAAAAGTCTGCTCAAGAGGATGTGGAAATGGACCCTTCTTGCAGAGAGTAGGCTGAATCACATACGTCAGCTGCAGCAGCAATGGAGAAAAATAAGAGAAAATCAATTTAATATTGTAGATTTCAATGTTCCTTCCAAAATAAGTACAGTCTAATGATAGAGAATGTCTTTTCAAGTGGCAGATGGCCACATTAAAGCTACAGCTGTGCCATCATTTTGGAATTTCTATAAGGCACACATGAAAAGCGGACAGCTGCCTATAGCGTGGGTGCTGTACCCTCCTAGGAAAGCTTATTTTTAACTTATATCTGGTCCCTGACTTGATTCACGGCTTGATGTCCTGGACAGCTCTCCCAGGTCAGCAAAAGGAGCAGTGTAGAAGTGACACTGTCAGGAGCAGATCGAGTCAGGAGGCTTGGTTCAGCAGGAGTCAGGAGCTGCTGTCTTGTGCCAAGGAGAGATGGGGTGCTCAGCAGCATCTCCCAGTCCCTGCTGGGTTTTTGTTAGCATGCCTAACTTTTAAATTGGAAATAAAAGCACAGTTCTCTGTCACCCTGCGTCACAAATGGGATCAGAAGACTTGAGCCAGAGATGCAGTTTCCTTGGGCTCCAAGCAGCTGTTTCAGAAAAACCAGAAATAGAAAATTACTATTTCAGAAATAATGTTCCCTTAATGGTTACAGTTGTGCAATATTTGGAATATTTACAGAGATACTAGAATTGGGCTGTGTAAATTTAACTAGCTCATAAGAGAAGGAAAATTAGTTTGTGCTTCTTGTGTATGATCTACCATGAGTCTTCTTGAGGAAAAAAACACATGCAAGAATAAAGTTAAGGTAATAAGGAAAGGAAGAGGCTTTTTCTTTTTAGAAGGTTATATGTCATTATGCAGACACGTGTGTGTGTGTGTGTGTCTGTGTGTATTAAAGTCTGAGTATTGGGGTTAGGGGAAAATACACACATGAGACATGGTAGAAAGCAGAAATCAGAGGCAGTGGAGAGCATAGGGAGTCAGTGACACAATAGAAGGAAAGATGGGGAGCACGGAGGAAGGATAGGTGCTGAAGGAGGTTGCTGAAACACCATTTGTCTGGAACAACCTTCGGCTTCTTTCTTCTACAGAGGCAAATTAAGATGTTCACCAGCTCTTCTCCATTCCTGCTGGGCTTCTGCTGAGATATTTAACCTCTCCATGGGAAAGAAAAGCAGCCGTTGAAAACAGGATGGGCAACTGCAGGAGTAAAACTGATTTTGGAAGGGAGGAAAGATTTTTGGAGGGTAAGGAAAAAATAAAGAGGAGAAAGGAGGAAAAAAAAAAGGCAAGAGTGCAGGAGAAGTTGTCTGTAATTCAAGCAAAAGATGAGTAGAATAAACAGCACTAAGCAGCACAGATACATTTCATATATGAAAAGTTATACAAAGTTATTGGAATGGTGATTAGAAAGACAACTGGACTGTGATAATTCAAATGATTTTTTAAACATGATAAAAACATATTTTCCAACATATGCAGTTGCTGTGTTTGTAACTAACAGAGTTACTTTTAGGTCTTCATTTTTTCTAGCCTCTTGGGTAGCTTTTAAGTTTTTCTTGCCTTTTAAATACACCAAATAGGTAGACATTTATTTTGATGCTATTCAGGGCCTTTTATTATTTTCCATGCAAAAGAGTTCAACACGTTCTGGGTTTTTTAAAAGATACCTTTCAGTGATTTTGAACTTCCAAGTGCTTGAAGTTGTTAGAATAGCACTGCAGAATATAAAAATTGATGTATCAAGATTCTTAGGTCTGAGAAATGAGAACAACAAACCCTCTGATGTGCTTCCTACCTCTGCAATGCAGCGCTTGCCATAAACACTTCTGCCTGGCGACACTTCTGGTTTTACCCTTAGAAAGTCTAGTTAGTAGTCTGTGCAGCTTCTTGACATTTCCTAGCTCTTGAGTAATCCGCCTAAATTTTACAGCTGTTAATTTAATCCAGCTACTGTTTTTGTATCTCTCCTGGTCTAGTAACAGGTTTAGCCCAGACATGAGAACTCATAAATTAACAAAGATATATAATTGAAGTGTGTTAAATGCAGTGTTCAGAAGAGAAGTGGAATTAACCTAATCCCTTTCATAAGTCAGTGTATCAGAATCCTCTCTAGCATGTCTCTTAAATACAGTGTTTTATGGGATCAGATTACAACAATTCTTCCAGCAACAATTATCTTGAGTTTCTTGTTTGCTAAGGAATATACTTTAAAAACGAAGCAAGTCATTGGTGTTACCCATTTGCAACATGCCGGTAAACAAACTAATTTAATTAGAATCGACAGTGTAAAGAAAAAAAGTTTTTATTTTTGTCGGATGCACAAATTTATAAGCTTGTAAAATCTTCAAAAGCCCCTCACCCAATCAAATAGCATTTACATGAGAAGTATCATTATTGACAGAGACTGCTGTCTATCTGCCTTGTTCTGTCAGTACCTAAATGTCATGTTCAGATAGCGCATAAAAATGTTGTGACAATTTCTGCTTTTCCCAGAAGATACATGGTACCATAAAAGTCCTACCCCTGCAACTTTGCACCTGCAAACAGTAGGTTTCCCTTGTAAATTGAAGCAGAATTTTCTCTTCTTGTAAGTAACCTTTCATACTGGAGAGAACCTCTTTCAAATGTCTTGGCACTTTTCTCAGTTTGGCATGTTGGAAATAATGTAGTTTTCTGTGAACTTCTGAGTTTTGTTGTTCTCTTGTACTATTACTTTAAAGTTTTGCTGACAGGATGCCTGTTGGTTTTGAAGGATAAAGCTTCCAGAAATGATAGCTGAAAAAGTACAAAATATAAAATTATTAAACAAGTTTTTCTAATTTTCCTATTATTTAGGAGGGTTAACTCTTTTTTTTCTGCCATTAAACTATTACAGAGGTCATGCATACATTGTTTATAGTAATGATGAAATTGCAAGCCAAGCTGTAGGGAAGTAAGAGAAAAGTGACTCACTTCTAGTATATATAGTTTCATCCAAGGTTTTTGAATTTTTATTCCTATTGCACATGCATTTGTTCTTGTTTCCTGGGTAACAGCATATTTTACAAACTCAAATTTTTACCGTGGTAGAAGTAAGAAAAGCTAATCTCAAATAAGTATGTAGCTATTGAAATCTTACTAAATCTTAAGCTTTTAAAATCTAAATTTCATATTTCAATAAACCATCTGTGTGTACATGTCTTTACACACATGTATATAGGTTCTGGAGGATAAAGGCATATATACTTGATTAAATTGTAGCAGAATTATTAGTTTATTTCGTGCTATATCTACACACTTTCAAGTTTAAAGATCTGCCTTTATTCCCTGTCGGTGATATGTATGTATGCATACTTTATATAGCTGAATCACCAGAATTACTAAGAATTACTCTAAAAGAAAATATGTATATATAGTTATAAAAATAAATGTTTATATGCAAGTTGAGATTTCAGGCTTCTTAGAAAGTGTGCACTCTATTGTTTTCTGCCTATATGAAAATAAGATTTTGATTTTTTTGCCAGCCTGTGAGATGCATCTAAAAAACTCGCTTCACAGAGTTTGGGAACTGTCTGGACTATTCTTTGAACTATAAAGTTGAAAGACTTTTACAGGTTTAATTGGAGGAAGGGCGATCTCGCCTTTTAAAAGAGTTATGAAAAAATAGTCTGCTGGCCAATATTTCATATGGTAATTTTTATTTTTTTTTTACACAAAATATGTCAAAAACTATAGATCTTGATCATGCACACAATATTTATTCTTTTAAGCTGACAAAATCAGTCACATTAGGTAATTGCTATTACTGTAGTCTCTCCTACCACTAATGGATTAATGTAAACAGTTCCAACCAAGCTCTTTCATTTATCAACAGCTTTTTAATAGTGAGGACAAAGCATTATGTCTGGACTTTAAAGGAAATCTGTGTTGGTGTAAAGTTTTAATAAAGCATTTTTCTTTTCCATTTGCACATGCAAAATGATTTCCAGGTACGAGAAAGGAAGTTAAAAAATTTTGATTTTATAATATCTTCAGTTCTTTCATCAGAAAATATTAGCTTAAGGTTTAGTTCTCCTCAACGGACTACATCATCACTGGTCTCCAAACTCGGTGAGATATAGAAAAGAGGGCTGTATGATCATACTTCCAGTGTAAAATTAGTTTTAGAAAGCTTATAGGTGATCAGCTGAAGGATCTTTATTTCTGCCTTGAATAGTTTGGGATTATCCACAGGTAAATTCCTGATGTGATATAGCCAATCTCGCTTTGTCTTTTGTGCCTTAAAGGCCTTGACAGTTAAAAAGGGCTTTTAAAGTGATTGTGCACCATGTATTCCTCTCTCACTATAGACTGTCAGCCCAGCACTCCGAGAAGGTTCCAGCTTTGGCTGTCAGCAAAGTGTTGAGAGCCTCTCTGGGAATTGCAGAGGGGATAAGGAAGTATTTGAAAGTGTTATTTTATATGCCACCTATTGTAACATTCTCCACTATCATTTTCCCCCTTGTTTTCCATGCAGTTTGGTATCTAAAATTAATTTCTGAATTTCATTACTATCAAATTTCTAAGTACATAATGTACGATATTTGTTTATGTTTATAACCCATTAGCTAAAATGAATGAAGCACTGTTCATACTAAGGGAGAAAACTCATATTCTGTCTGAATATTTATTAGTGCCTTTCAGTCTTCAGGACTGCAGAAATAGCTGGAATGAACCTCTGGAGATTGTATAGTTGGTCTCCTAGCCCAAGGCACTATCTTTGTCATTCCTCACAGACACTGTAGAAGAATTATAAAATAATTCAGGTAGGAAGGAACTTCTGGAGGTTGCCTGGTTCAGCCTGCTGTTCAAGGCAGGGCCACCTTTGAAGCTGGGTCAGATTGCTTAGAGCCCCTATGCAGCTGAATTTTGAATAACTCTGAGGATTGTAAGTCTTCTCTGAGAAACGTGCGCTAAACTTTTACCACTCTTTCATGATCTTTTCCTCCCTTCTATCTAATTAGAATAATTGGAGTTTTCACTTTTTGCAACTTGTGTCTGTTGTCTTTTGTCCTTCCACCGTGAATCTCCGAGAAGACCCTGACTCCCTCTTCCCCAGAATCTTCAGAACAGCACTTGGATTTCCCTTCACCTTGTTTCTAAAGGTTAGAAACGAAACACTCAAGCCCATCAGCCTCTCTCCATACACTGCATGCTCCAGCCCTGGATCACTGCCATGACCCTCGGCTGGGCTGGCTTTAGAATGTCTCTCTCCTGGAGTGCTCCAGGTTAGACAAAAGGCTGCAGATGCCGTCTCACAAGGGCTGAATTGTGGTGAAGGACCCCATCACTTTACCTGTTGTCTGTGCTGTTACTGATTCAGCCTGGTATGGAGTTGGTCTTCATTTCTACCAGGATGCACTGCAGGCTGATGTGCAAAGTGGTGTCAGCCAGGGCCCCCCAGTCCTTTTCTGTAGAGCTGCTTTTCTTTCCAGTTGGTGCCTGTGCTGTGGGTCTTGGCATTTGCTTAAGGTGAGTTTCTTGGGGTTTCTGTCAGATCATCTCACATTTCACTGCTCTTATCTCCTGAATTGTTGTGGTGTGCTATGGCCAGGTTTCGGTTTATCTCATGGCCANGCCTGTCTCTCCTTCTTTGGCACGCCTGGAACATCGGTGGGTTGGGTGAAACCTTGCAGGAAGTTCACCAGCCGTCCCGCGCTTTGGAGCAGCCTGGACAACCCCTGAAACCATGAGCAGACGACTGGTGCCCCCACCGGAAGCATCACGGCACTGAATGTTTTATTTTATGTTCCACCTGAATCTTCCAGACATCTCTGTAGAAAATGGAAAATAAGTTTTCTTTCTTTTTCATGGTCTTTGATGTTTCTGTACTGTTTATTCTGTTTCTACTTCAGTCTTCTCTGCTTCTCTTTTGTTTCTTATTCTGATTAAATTTTACAGATCTTTAATCCATGCACACTTTTTTTTTTTAAACTACAACATCTTAACTGTGGACAGAAGTACCCAGTCGAGACGTTACCATTGTAGAAGAGCGCAAAGAAATAACTCTGTGTGCTATAATGCTATTAAATATATTGGTATGATTGAGTAGTTTACCATATAGGATGTTGTGGAGCTGGGTTCAACTATGGAATGATTGTGATCACCAGATGCTTTTCAGGGTAATACCTACCTAATCACTTGTTCTTCATCCTCAGGTTATCTTGCATATTCCTGCTTATTGGAATATCTTGCTTTTCTGCTTATTGAAAAGCATCTTGTTTCTTTCAGATGATTACTTCAATCTGTTTATTTTCTATTCTAATCTGCTCATCCAGAGTGCTTGCATTTGGTTGAAGATTGGTGATGTCTTGGGATTTATTCATGACCTAGATAGATAAAAATGGAAATTGCACATAAAGGATGGCATATGCATAATGTATAAAAAGGAAAATATTGAATAGCAGTGGATCCAAATCTTACCAATTATTTCTTTTCTGTTTGGATTCAGTGTAGCTTTCCAGTCAGTTTTACATTCACCCTAACACAGGCAAACTTTCTTTAAGAGAGTGACATATATGACACACTTGTGAGAATATTGAGTTAGCACATATGACATCTGTTGTGCTCTGTCTACATGGTTTGCTGTCTTGCTGCTAATTTGACATGATTTAGTCATGAGAGATCCAGATTGGCTGTTTGTTTTTTTCCCAGGCGTTGTTTGTTTATTTATTGTTTAACTGTCCTGTTTAATTTTTTAATCTCAGTATTTTCTTGAGTGAAAGTTTAATACCAACCATATAAATATCTTCCTCTCCCTCCCTCCATCTGCTTTAAGACAGAAGTTGATTTTTCTAGTCTTGAATCTCCGTGAGTTCTCAAAGATGACAACTAGGGGCTTTGAGACTGTAGAATTAGAACAAGCCAAACCTTCCCATCTCCAGTTGCAATACTGAGGAAAGTCTACCTCATGCAAATGTAGTGGAATTACCAGCAATTGCTGAGATTTTGTCCAGTAGTCACGTGTCTTACATGAGAGTGCCATGGGCTCTTTAAATAATCACAGATGACTGATCCTTTATTTTAGATCCAGTTTGAAACTACTGGAAGAGTCTGACTCATATTAACCATAATTGTGACTGGGAAGAAGAAATTAATTCTCATTATGCTTAATGGATGTTGATGTGCCCGTTAAAAATAAATATACATGAGTTTGGAAGAAGGTCTCCACGTGGCTTGAATATTGCATTTCTTCACTTGCGGTCAGGCTATTAGCATAATTTAAACATTGTTCGGCGTAGATTTTGAAGTAAATGTACACAGACATTATCATAACCCCGTTTCTAGCCAACCCCCTGCGACTCCGTGCTGCCAGTTGAATATTGTTTCAAGTTCTGTGCCTGTATCTGCTGGAACATTCACTATCTACTAACTTGCTGAGAGTGTAAAAAAATCCTGAAAAATGTTTTCATTTGGTGAATAATTGTCAGTCCATGTGTAACTCCTTGAGTTTGTGGTATTGTGGTATTTGGCCCGTTGAGCTCAGACTGCCGTTGCAGGGGCTAAAGAGTATGGATGAGTGAGAAATGGAAAGATGCTGGTAGGATGAGACAGTGTTTAAACTATATGCATTATTTCATAGTTTCAAGGTGCTGGTAGCCTTTGGGACTCTATGAATCTATGGGATCATAGAATAATTTGGATTGGAAGGAACCTTAAAGGCCATCTAGTCCACCCCACCCCCCATCTTCACCATGGGTAGGAACATCTTCAGCTGGATAGTGTTGCTCAGAGCCCTGTCCAGTGGACCTTTAATGTTTCCAGGAATGGGGCATCCATTATGTCTCTGGACAACCTGTTCCAATGCTTCACCACCACATTGTAAAAAACTTCTTCCACATATCTAATCTAAATCAACCCTCTTTTAGTTTAAAACCATTACCTGTTGTCCTATTGCAAGAGGCTCTGCTAGAAAGTCTGTCTGCATCTTATGGGCCTCTTTTGAATCTTGAAAGGCAGCAGTAAGGTCTTCCTGGAGTTGGTTGGCTCAAAGTCAGCGATGCCCTATCCAGAGTGAAAAGGCAGCCCTACTACCTCAGTCAGGAGCTGATGTCTCACAGAAATATGTTATGTTTTTTCACCTTGTATTTTGTGAATGGGCTTGTATTTTGGTTTTCTTGTGTTTTTCTCCTCCCTCTGTTTAGAAAGATGAAATTTTTTTTAATGTTAGCCCACTCTATAGGTTAGCTTCTCATTGCACAAAGATCAAAAGATTATGAATTTGACCAACTGAACAATATTGCCAGTATAGGACTTAAAACTATTTTATGTAGCAGTGGGAAAAATAAGGAGAAGGATAAATTCAAAGAGTTAATAGGGAAGGATCTGATTTTATTTACATTTTGTTTTTTGACTTGAAGAATATGTAAATTACATTTTCAAGATTGTCTCTTAAATCTTGTCTGCTTTAAACTTGAACTACAAGTTGAAATTCTCATTTACTTTAGTCCAGTAGCTAGTTTTAAAGCAGCTTATGAAATATTAATAAGCACACAATGCCTTCAACAATGTCGTTTTCAGAAACGATGCTGCCAAGCTAATATTCAGTGTCATGTTTTCCCTTTCATGTCATGGAAGTGGCATCAGAAGGGATTCTGGGAAGATTGACTGCATTGGCAGACAGAACCCATCTCACTAAATTGAATTTAAATCTTTGCTTGATGAGCTTAAAGATGATTCATAATTTTTTATCTTTCCCTCAAGAGGTTATTGAATACACTAGGTAAAATAAAAGACATAAATTTTCATAAATCATTAATGTGTTCCCATTAGTATAGTACTTGATTTTAACCCAACTGGTGTACACATTATTTAGAAGTATAGACTGGTCTTCCTAAACCAGACAATTAGACTTTTTCAAAAATTAGCGACTGAAATTCTTACGTTCCGATCTTCATTTTGCAAAAGAATAAAAAAAAAAAAAAAAAAAGTTGGCACTGTAGCAGGCATCAGTTCTGTGTGCAAATACACTGTGTAAAAGAACTGCTATATCTCAAAGCCAGATGTGCAAGTTGGATTTTTTCCTCCAACTCTTGCAGGCTTTGGTTTTGCAGACACCTGCCAGGTCTCAGCTTTTGGGCTCAGGAGTAACAAATAGTTGATGACATCAAGGATGTGAGCTGCAAAAGGGTCATTCCCCACCTGCCCTTTCATGCTACTATTTCCTTTTGGTTGTGGTAAAGTAACCACTAAAGCTTGAAATCAGAATCAGAATGGCAAAAACCCCTCCTTCTAAGTCATAAAATTATTGAATGGTTTGGGTGGGAAGGGACCTTAAAGATTATCTAGTTCCAACCCCTAACCATGGGCAGGGATGTAATTTATTACCACAGTGACCAAGAGAGAGTCTGGTCAAGATATTTTGCATTTTCTATCCAAAACCAAACCATGGACAACTTAGATGGAAGCTATGTCTGTTTCCAGATGTGGTGGTGTAAAGCTTGATTTCATTGTTTGCAGAGTCCTTCTGATTTCAACGTAGCTCTGTCCCTGTGGGGAATCAGTTATTGGGATATGTGTTGGTGGGGTGGAGATAGTGGATCTTTCAGAAGAGGATCACTTGAGACAAAAAAACCCCCCATACTTAGAAGCAACCAAGCAGTATTTCAAAGTAACTTCTGTTTGTTTTTTTATTTTCTTTTTCCTTTAAAGATGCAAAATGCTTATTTTTCAACTTCTTTGTTCATTTACAGTAGTTTACAACTCATTAAAGATCCTAAGTCCTTTTCAGAGTTTTGCAATTCTTATTCAGTTAGTCTTCTTATTAGGTAATTAGACTGAAAAAAGTGTAATTTGATGTGTTCAGTAAGGTTTGAAGTGGTAATGAATTATTATGTCTTGTAACTGAACAGGAGTTTTTTAGCTAACTAAATCATTAAAAAAGGTGTATAGTTGTATATATTTGGTTGTTTTGTATAGTGACTCTGGTGTAGTATATCAAATGCAGGAGAGTATCAGAAAACAATAACCATCCCGTAAGAAAACAGCATTGGAATTTTTCCCCTAGTTTTCCCTTTAAAATAAACATCAGAGTAGACTCCGCCCACATGAAAAATCCTGATGAATTTACACCTGTGTTCTGTCACATTTCATCTTCCTTTCACGCAAGCACACATATTTCCACTGGCTTCATAAACAGAAAACTTTTGGTTTTGACAGTGTACTAGAATCTCCACAAAAGTAGTGTTCAGGTTTACTTTTTATGTTTTGACACTAAAAATAATTCTAGGAGTACTACATATATAAAAACCCCCTAGCTTCTTCATTGTCTCAGCATTTTAAATTTCAGAACTGAATTTTTCATGACAGTTCAGACACATGGTTCACTAATGCACTTTTAGTGACTCTTAATGATAATGCAGTTTGTAAAGTTATTGTAAAGTGAAATTAAAGTAAATGTGACCTAACTTTGCACTTCTGCAAAATGTGTAACTAAATGACTAGCAAATTAAGTGACTTCATCCATCTGTGAAATATTTCAAGGTTACACCTTTATTGGCTACAAGATTTCTAACTAAAAAGACAGGGGATGACAGTACTTACAGTTTGATAATGTTTGCTTACTAAGCGTGAAATGAAATTTAACAGTGCAGCATGTCCACATTTGTAAGTTTATTGTGGTTGTTTAGACTTCTTGGAAGATGAAATGTCAAACTATGACTCTCAGCTTCCAGAATGTGGTCTTTCAGTCCAGCAGAAAAGCTCACTTTGTAAACTCTCCTTCTTTAAATGAGTGTTACATTAATTTTTTCATGTATTTCTTAAACAAAACAAAACTTGTGGCACAACTGCATATGAAGTTAGGATGTGGCAATACCAGCACAGCTGGGAGCATCTGATGCAGCAGCTGCTCATTATCATAGTCCTTGCTACTACCAGGCATCACGTTCAGCTCAGTGGGACAGTGTGTGAGGTTAAACTCTTCTAGGTTGACATCCTCTGTCATAGCAGTACAAAAATTGTGTCATCTGCACCTGAATAAGTAGTGCATGAAGTAATTTGCCGGAAAGACAACTACAAGAGTAGAGGTTACGATGGTCAGTTGTAAATACCTGAGACACCTTATTTTAAGGGATTAAACTCAGACCTAAGGGGATTTTTTTAAGGAGAAAGAAGTATTTCAAATTCCAAAATAGTTTATTAAAGAATCTTAATTGTCTGTCAATACCATGTGATACTCTGCACAAAATGGTATAAAACCAGGGAGAATGCATGAGTGTGTCTACAGAATTGCTTTAGTGCTTCTGAGAAAAATGTTAATGGTTGAGTAATCCAGATAACAGTAATTAACAAGTCAGTTTGTAAAATACACATCCCGTCTGAATTTGCATCTTTTAGAACTGCACATGTATTCTGAGCATCTAGAAGAGTGAAAAGGTTTCTTGGGATATCTGCAATTGTTACAAAACTCTTTGGGATAGTGAAGTTTTAGCTGTGTCGCTTTTGCACATTGATAATGATTTAACTGGTCTAGTGTAAAATTTCCTTAGTATTTTCTTCTATCATCTTGTTACTGTTGGTGAAAACTGAGGCCTCTGAGTATCTTGGTCTCTTGAATCTTGAGGTGATTAATTGCAAGCTCTGCCACTTCATGTCTCTGTTAGGAAATAAGGAATTTGCTCTTAGAGCAGTATATTCATTTTCTGTGATTTTCGTAATTAACAAAGAGGAATGCTATGTATTTCTTGATATGCACATGTTTACTCAAGTACATCATAGGGTACAAAACCTCCAAGAGTTGTGAATTCCCACATGATAACCTGTAGACCAAGACAGAAGCAATGCTTGAAGGTATGGATCTGACTAAAGAACACAGGGCGGAGAGTGTGAGGATGAAAATGTATGTTAAAAAGTGTGGTAAAGTGGATATCTTAGGAATGAGTTCTTGAGAGCAGCTTGAAAAGCATCTGTATTTACCATTGATGAGGAGTGGCACAGGAGAGGGGTGAATTAAATCCTGGTGTACAAAGCATCACTAAACAGAAGTTTGAAAAATCAGACTATTTTGTCTCTGCTGAGTGTCACAGAATGTAAATTCCAAGTAATCTTTAGTTTGGGAACTATCAGCTTTCATAGAGAAGAAACCTCAATTATTCTGTTGCTTATGAAATGTATGCTGAGGTCAAGGATCTCATAGTCTTTACAAGTAAAATCAGAATTATTTGTTCTAGACTGTATTATTACCCTGTAAAGAGTGCAACACTGCAAGCGATTACTTTATATTTAGTCCCAGAATTTTATATGGCAAAGTTGTTATTGTAAGAGTGAATTTATAGCAGAAAATGTCAGTCCTTGGAACAGAAGTAAATGAGATTCAGAAACCCAGGATGTAAAGCTTTTTTTTTCCCTTTGGTTTGCTTCTTAACATTCAAACACAGGAATGCTGTTCTCATGGAGGACGGAGCAGACAATTTTGAAGTCTGTGCATTTGCTTTGTCTGTATTTCCTTTGTTAACCTCTTAGCAGCAGCATTAAGCAGATTTTCTCTGTCTCTTTTTTTTTTCTGTTCCCCTGGATAGAAAGAGGTAGACTTCAACTAGAAAACAAATTACTAACTGAAGAGCAGAACCTGTTCTGTGCCCTTGGAATGGGGACAGAAGGGAAGTGAAACCTCATACATAAAGAGGTGTCAGCAGCTCTCATTTCCCAAAGTGCTGTTTGGCACGAGGGAGTTGAAGTACCACACTAATGTTCAATGGGCCTTGCTATTGAGAGCTGGTTGGAAACCTTGATCCTTCAGTGCTGTGGACATGTACTTGGGCCTCATTACTGTGAGGTTACATGTGAAGTTGTCCTTTTTGCCTCTCAAGTCTTTTTACTGTTCTTTTTACTTTGTATGCTTGGTGGTTTCAGATTGTGTAAGGACAACAGGAATTACTTAAAACTGGATGTGGAGGGTTATGAGAGAGAAGCAGAAGGGTTAATCCATCTGAACAACTGGATTCTTCATTGCCATCATGTCAGCCTGTGCCTCTAGGGCAGTAGACTGCAGATGGATCGTTTCATTTGCATATATATTTACATAGTCTTTTGTTGTAAATTCATGTGATCATAATGGGGAATTTCTCTGTAGTAGTCTCTTCTTGACAGTTAAACAGAATTTTCTTCTTGTCAGAGCTCACCTGCAATAAAATCTTTCTATTCATCTACTATATCTTGGCCCTGATAAAACATGGAGCTCAGGATACGACTCAGCTTTCTGGATGCTTGTGGTTTTTTTTTTTCCAGAGGCGCTTCTCCATTGCTCCAATTTCATAGTTGCCTCCAGATTTTTCATATTTTTCCCTTCAGATTTCTTTCCTGTTGCCCAGCTTTTATTACTTCTAACTGCTCCTTCAGTTTATTAAACAAATTATGGAAGTTTCTTGTTGCAATAATTGGTTCATCAGAGAAATGCAAAATATATGACTGGTGGATGTTTTTAATAATGAAACATAACAAGGTTTTTCCTGCTCTTCACAACTAAATATTGGTAAGAGAAGAGGGGGAAATGCCCATCATTTTGCTGCTGGGAAATACGAACTCTCTGCATCAGAGAGTTTGTAAATCTAAATCTTTCCTATAGGATCACTGATACAGAGAATTGATACTAGACAACAGATGGACAGAGAGGAGGATTTGTATGAACTAGCATGAGGAAGTGTCTCCTCTCTTGTGTTCTGTGTCATGCTGGACCTTTGTGTTTTACAATGAAACCCCTTTACACCCTCACAGGTAGGAGGAGGAGATAGTATGTAGGAATACGTGTCTCTGTGTGAGCTTAGAGCTTACTGCTCAGGGAGTCCGTGGCCACGGATGGGGGGAAGGACAGGATGCATCTCTGGGAAGATAAGCACAAACCTTTTCGCTAATCTCGTGTGGCAAAAGAAAGTAAATCCATTTAATGTCACATAGCAAAAAGTCTCTTGCATGAACTCTTGCATGTAAAGGGATGCTGAATGATTGATTCTCCTGTGACTTACCTTAAATCTCACATGACATATTCAGAGGTCTTCCACTGTCAATTAACTGTGAAATCCCACCTACTGCCACCTTGTTTGATGGCACGCTATAGCTCCTGTGGTCTGCAGCCTAAGAAAATATTTCGATGCTTTTGTGTAAGAACTTCATTTAATGTATTTGCTACCTATTTTTGTTCTGACCAGCTGTAATTTCATAAATTAATTATTCATTCTTTCCAGCACTTTATGTGCATTTTAATTATTGTTAGAGTTGAAATGTGCGGTTGTTGAAGAATCAAAACCTAGGGAAATATAATATTTTTTTCCCAGTGAGGAGTAAAAGCCATATCCATATTCCAAACCACGTCTTCATATGTATTTCATAGTTGGTTTGAGATATCCTTTGTACATAGAACAGACACACTATGCAAAATCTTGGTAGTGTTCTCTCTAGCCATTTGCTATGTTTCTTTAGAAAGATAAAAACACCTTTAATTCAGACTTTCCAAAGAACTATGTTCTAGTTTTAGTATTTTAAAATTTCAGTCTACTGCTTTAACCCTGAAGGAGTTTTTCATATAGCTGGAATAGTGCTCTGCTTAGTTTTTCTTGTAGAATGATTATTGGTGTCACGAAACACTAAGGAAATTCAAACTTTTTTTGTACTTAATTCTACCTGAGCAGCATTTCCTTGGTGGTGGTAAAGTTAGCATTTGTTAATGCATGTTGTGTATTCTAATTAGTCACTTACTTAAAGCCAAATAGGCTAGAAAGACAAGAAAAAAATAGAATGTATGCAAACGGTTTTAGCTGAATTGAAGGGGGGAAAAAAAGAGTATCTTTTCCCCTGAAGCATACATTCTGCATGAAATTCAACTTGACAAGTGACCCTTTCAAAACAGCGCCACAAAGATTTCTCGGCATTCTCCATGAGAGGCAGCATTCTTGCATTGTACACACAAGCAGTTCCCCAGTTCCCTCTAAAGGAAAGTAGCCTCTTCCTCTATCCTTTGTGTTCTATTTTACATTCATCCCTGTGTTGGCATTCACATTTATGAGCACACTTTTATGTGAGAAAATTTTGTAAAAAGCAAAACCACTGGGAATGTTAATACAAAATAACATATATAATAATATACAGTAAAGAACTCAAGGTATTGAAAATATATGAGTGTTCATTTGTAAAAAAAATAAAAAAGAAAAAAGAAGGAAAATAAAAAATATTTGGCAGTTAATTTATTTTACAACTAGGTGATGCAAAAGCTGAACTCCAACTAACAAGTCTTGCATTAATTTAGGAGCAGAAGACAAAAATGGTCTATGATTCTGTGTGAACAATGAATAAAAAGAATGTATGACTTGTGAAACTGAATGCAATGCATTAAAATCAGAGCAAACTGATAATTTAACAGTGTATAACAAGTATCAGATCTTAAAAATAACAGTAGTGGATCAGCAGTATTTTATCACCATCCAGTTCTCCTGCAGCAACATTCTAGAGACAGTGCACTGGTTATCCTGCATTTCTATAAACTCTCAAATGGGAGAGATATGCGATGTAATATTTGTATAGCCCATGCCTTCAGTGCTCTTTCCAGATGTCTTTAGGAAGAGAACAAAACTTGTGTTCAGAAGTGGGCTTGACGGAGGAGTTTCGGGTGGGGTAGTGGTACCTCAGAGGCTGGTGGGCTGCTGCTGGGGACTTCTCACACAGTATTGGCTTTGTACACTGCACTGCTTCTGCGTATATGGACTATGGCACTCCCCAGGCAGGCCTGCTAGGCCGAGGGCCTGAAGGAGAGCCACACAAGAACACACAGACGCAGCAGGAGAGAGAGCAGGAAGAGAGAGGGCAGAGCCCTCCGACTTTATTTATATGTTTTCACACATCACCGTGGATTGGAGGTAGAAATCACCACCTCCTATAATCCACTTGGTCAAAGTATTTGTCAATCATATTTCTCCGCCTAATATACTGGAATTCGTAAACACAGATACAATTTAGGAAAACATAGATAATAGAGAGAAAACAAGTCATGGCCATGAGAGAGAAAGTCTAACAAGAAAACACTGAACACTGCAAAGTCAGGGCAACATATGGACCATATGTTCTTACAGTGTTCAATAGATTGTAGATTACAGGCGTTTTATAATTTTCAAATTGATAAGCTTGCATTTTACACCAAGATATTTAGCGCAAAGAGTGGAAAATAGCAGCCTTGACATGAATAATTTTCACATGTGAACAAGGATCACTTGAAAAACTAGAAGGTCAGGCAAGATGATAGTGTAAGGCAAATAAGGGGAATAGGTCCTTTGTTAATTATTGCTGATCTTCAAAAACAATGACAGCAGATTATCAAAGACATCCCTCAGTTGAAAGAGAACCAGAGAAGAAACAATCTGTTCTTCCGTTTTGAGGTTTGCTGTACCTTTATGCTTAGGGATTTGAGTTAGGTGGGAAAAAACCCATTCCCTCTATTCAGCCAGCCTCCAAGAGCTGGTCATGTCAATCTTAATTTTTGTATTGTGCATGTATAATTCTGTGGGTTTTGTTCCACAGGAGTAACCTGAAGCAGGTAGAGCTCTGCAACTGCCATTGTGTGCTCTCTTTCATGGCTGCCTTCCAGAGAGGGGCATTCCTTTCCCCAGCACAAGACTTTTAGGGGCTGCCCAGAGAAGCAGAGGGAAATACAGGAGGGTAGGAGGGTTCATCTGACTAAAATATTTTTCTTCTAAACACTGAAACACACTGATGAAAAGAGTGCAAAATACCTGCCCCAAACTGTTAATATTTGGTGCCCATTCCATTCTGTATTTATGATACAACACATTAGAGAGTCTTGCTTCGTATACAGGCTCTGGTTTCAAAGCATCACGTTTGCAAGTCCACTCAAATGGGAATACTTGTTAAATATTTACTACCTTAGTGGCTTCTCCTTGGATACCAAGACATTTTTCCTACTGCTTTTCCCAAATACTGGAAAAAGTGCTGTAGAAAATAAGTATGTCACTTGTGAAAGTTTACCTTGATAACTTCATAGCTAATTTTGTGCAAAAAAAATGTTAAATGGAGATATTTTACATGATGAGAAACCTAATCTTTGCTCTGGGTAGGGTATAAAGACAAGTTAAAGCTTAAATGCTGACATCTGTCTTCTAGAAAATTATCCATGGCTGCAAAAGCATTTATGCTTCTGCTCAGCTTCTTGAAAAGGACTGTGTTATTTATATGTGTTTTATTATTGCTGTGAAGTCTTTTCCAGTAAGTCACTGTCCTGAGACTGATCCAGTTTGATGGAGCTTCTCCTTAACTTAAATAAATTAATTATCAGAATGGAGTATGCAAGTATTGTCTAATTTGTGTCACTTGGCAAAATTTTTGTTATGCGAATCATGCTGGAGACAGCACAACAATCCTTGCTTCTTCTAAGGCGTCCCTTTGGAAATGGGAATAGAATGCTTACTTTGATTGGAGTAGGCAGAAAGGATGAGTCAAAGAGCTTCAGATATATTTACATTGCAGCTTTCTGTTGTGACATTAAAACACCAGAAAATTGATTCTCCAAATTCTAGTTCAGAGAGAGCTTCAGAATATAAACCAACACCTAATTTTATGCCCTGTGGGCATAATTATCCTATTCTCTTTGTCATTAGGGATGAAACTCATTGTCAACTCTGATGTTTTGCATTTTAAAAATTTGAAAGCCAGTGTTTGTTTCTTTCTTTGCTCGTACTGTACAATCAATATGCCTTTCTGAAACTGCTGTATGCCTCTATTAGTTTCTGCGTTTTTGTTCCTTTTTAAGCAGAAGGTTGCAAGAACCATGTTCATTTTCATTAAGAAATGAGTTCTTCACCACAAGAAGCTGCAGTAGGTTGAATCCTGAGCAATGGGGAAAGCAGTAGTTTAGCTGTTTATTCGGGGTTTTTTTCTAACTACTGTGTTTATGAAACTGAGTTTTCTGTGTATACCTTTGAAAGTAGGCCTATGATTAAATATTTACAGGTATGGCATGAGGAGTAGCTAATGAATGTCTCCAGTATTTTCAGCAAACAGTAGCAGTGGTATGTAATGCATATGAAACAAAAGTTTTGTTCAGAAATCTTCCCAGCATAGTAAAGCACTTAATACTCTTGACTTGTATTAATAGATAGCAACAATGTTCTCAGTTAAGGTATTTCCTTCTCTTTAAATTGCCTCGAATACTACAGTATTTTAGGTCATAGAAAATCCAATCAAAAGCTTAGCTTGCTTTATGTATTAAAAAAAAATGTAAAAATTCTGAAGTTCTATGTCTCTGCTGTTTGCATTCATGTAAAAGGAAATGAGTGTATGATTTACACGCTGGCAGGACTGTCAGTTTGTGTGTTAGGAACTGTGGGCCTGCTTCTGCATCTTTAGCGGAGGAGATGGAGCCTGGTGTTTGTGGAGAATAGTAGGTGGGGGGATAGAGGGAAGTGGAGCAGAGCTTGAGCCCCCTTTGCTTATCCCAGGAGGGCTTGTGCTCCCCTTCAACCCCTTCATACTTTGCACACAACATAGGTGGGAGCTATTACCATGAGCATTAGCCAATAATACCATGTAGTGTGTTTTTTTCTGCTTTTGCTATAGCTATGTGATCACATATAGCTATGCGATGCACCTCATGAGCATGAGAGAGAAGGGGAAGCCCATTGCAAGGTAATGATGTGCTTTCCAAAGCTCAAAATCTGCCCAGACTTACATTGGTTCTCTCTAGAAAGTGGTCAGGCAGTTGATGTGCTGCACCTGCTGCTTGTGTTGCTACTTGAGATTGTTTAGTTGCTCCTTTATTTGCTTATTTGCTGTATTTGTCTTGTCACGGAAAGGACTGAAGTCTCCCTGGGGTGTGGTGAGGACTGGGGAAGCTGCTTCTGCTGGAGCATGTTGAGCTAGAGAGGCACTGGAAAAGGTTGTATTTATTTAATAAAAGCCAAGTGTGTCTGCTTGAGTCCAGTTTTCCACTTTCATTTAGAAGACAGTTTAAAAGCAAGAAAATTTACATTTTCTCCTTTTTAAAAAGCATTGTCATTTTTAATTGAACTGAGTAATTAAACTTCAAGGAGCAGTGATGGCTGCAAGACTTGTGTTTTGAATGTTTCTGACACCTACAAATACCTTTTTGCACATCTGTTGGGGAGGGTCCTCAACAGGGGCAAAAAACCAACATTTCCCTCACTGAAAAAAGAGACTGCTGCCTCTGCTGTAGGCTACGTCTTTGGTTTTCATGTTTTGTGACATAATGTTTTTGCTGCTTGGTGGCAGAGCACGGAAGAGACAAGAGTGGAAGCTTTCAAAACAGACAGTGATCCCTTCTTAAAGTCCATAGGTGAAGTTTTACTGGCTTTTTTATTCATTGTAATATGCCTGTAATATTCCTCTAAGGTCTTTAGCATTGGAAAGTTGAAAGCTGTGTGATAAAAACAGACTTGTAATGAAACATAACCTCCTTATAGAAGTTTCGCTAAAAATAGTTCTGGTGGTGCCCTGGGGGTGTTCATCAGCTAGCGACAGCAGCTGCATTTTCACAGTGGGAAAGCAGGGCTGGTGAGGTCAAGGAGGATGAGTCTCTATTCCTGTAGGGCACTTGGTAGGAGCATCCAGGGGTTTTTGAGCTTTTACAGATGAGTGTGGGTTTGTGACAATATTGTTTTAAAATACCTGGAAAGCTGGAACAAGCCCAAGAGAATTCCAGTTCTAGTTTTCAGTGTCTGTGTGTTTTAGGATCCTCAGATATCAGGTCTAGCTGGCCTTTACTTATAACTTTCACATGTTTCAAAACTGGAAAATCCCAACTTAATATTGATCAATCTCTGCATACTTCTTTTGAAACAGAATTGATAAGTTACAATCCTGGTTTTTGCTTTACTTTTTCTTTTATGCTTTTGAAAACAGTGCCCTGGTTTACTCTTTGCAAAATAATGACTCACTAAAATGTCTGCATCACCAGAAACTAATCCTTGCTCTGTATGCTGTTCATTTTCCAGATGATGAACCTGTAAAATCTGTTTTACAGAAAGACTTTCTGACTTCCTTATGCTTATAAGTGCAAAATGGTATCTCTTGGGAGCCTAGATGCAAGTGACCGTGTTCAGCGCATAGTTTGACTGAGATGACTGCTTGATCCCTGATTTGTGCCAGCAGACAAGAGAGGTCCTGCTGGACTAGAGACCTCACAAGGCTTGTGGGAACGTGATTACAATAAAAACCCCCTGGCAGATGTCAACGTGATAGGATTCTAGCAGTCACTGTTTTTGTTTTTGTGCGGGAGGGAAACTTCATCAGAAACACAGATGAAATTCCAGCCTTATCTTAGGGAATGCATGTGGATTTCAGGCACGCCGCAAGAGAAGAGAGCCAGCACCTTTTCAGGCTTTTTTCTTCTCTCATCTTATGCAAAGGATAATCTGCCACACCTTAATTTTGAAGTTTTTTGAACTCTGCTGGGATTTGAAATGAGTATTGTCATAGAGTGCTTGTGATGTCCCTTCCTTTGTTTGCCTATTGCCATATACCCTGGCCAGCTCTGTAGGGGACCTGTCTGTGGAGTGCCTTTTAATGTTTAGATCTAGCAGTGATTAGAATACACTAATGCCCGGTGGGTATATGTGTCATTTTTTTAACAGCTGCCGAGCTTTCTCCCTGCTGCTCCAATTAACACATTCGGCACACACTTGCCGGTGAGTGGGCTGTGTGTATGGATTAAACCACTTTGCTGTTTATTCATCCAGCGTATGAGATGCCAGAAATAGATTGGCGTGTTTCCTCTTCTTACAACAAATGAAATCAAATGCGCTCCTGCTCCTGTGCCCGGGTAGATATGAGGGCAGCATTTAACTGGCGAATGGAAACCTGTTTTGCCTTGAGATATGGTTCAGTCCATTGACTAACATCTATCCCCGCCTCCCAGTCCCTCTTCAAATGATGGAGACACAGGATAGGGAGCTCTCAGTGCTGGGCTTCCCCTTGCTGGCAAGCCGGTCTCTTCAAGTTTGTCCTCTGCTGCTTAGTAACAGCTTGAAATCCTGAAATTCTCCTTTTTCTTCAATACTTCCCTCCTTTATTTATTTTCAGGTTGAAATATTCCAGTCAGTAGATTTGATAAAGTGTGTCTGTGTTTGTGTCCCTTTTGTTTTTTTAAAAGGGAAAACAATATACTTCCTAGTCAGAGCTGAGATAAGGGAGGGGTTGTTTGATGGTGCCGAAGCGGCTGGTGGGAGCTGCAGCTCTGCTCCGGTGCTCGCGGCTGATTCATGCTGGGACAGCTCTTTGTGAAGCGCAGGGTGAAGGGGGCTGCCGGCCAGGGCTGTGAGTGAGCAAGGAGATGGAGCGCTTCTTGGGCTTTGTCAAGCAGATAAGAAGATCGAGAAGAAGAAAAGGCAAAAAGTACCGGCCAGAGGAGGATTACCACGAGGGCTATGAGGATGTCTACTATTATGCCTCAGAACATTTTCGAAGTAAGTATTTTGCATAACCTAATTTCCCTTTGGCCGTGATAAATGTTATGTTCTTAAGATGTTTAAACTCCAAAAATGCGAACAATATTCTTTCCTTGCTAGCACCTGAGCCTCGTGCATGTATTAAAAGTCAGTTCCTGTGAGGGCTTTATCTGGCTCTGCTGCTGCTGAACAATACAAAGCATCTGAAGTGACACAGAAGCTCTCAAAGTAAAGAGGGTCTGTCTGCAGACCCTGGTGAGATTTCAGATGCAGTTAATCCAGTCTGACTGCTGGAAACCTTTTGTTAAAACACTGTGTTGAGAAGCGAGTAGGGTGGCAGTAGCCCTTGTAGAGTGCCTTTGGAAAGCTGTGTGGGTATTTTTAAAGCACTACAGAGGCAGCAAGCACTCATTTGTAAAAGTTGATGATTAATGTTTGGTATTGAGGGAGAGTCAGTTTACTCTGCTGTGACCTGGTCTTTTCAGTACTGAGTAAATTGAGTGGGCTGGTTTCTCGCTGCAGGTCCAGGACCACTCCTGGAGAATTAAGTGGGGGTTTTGTTTGCTGGCACTCATGTGATGGCACTCAGCAGCTCTGCCAGCACCAAAATAAATCACCCACTCAGAAATCCCTCTGCGAGCTGTGTGCTGGACCCCACAGCTTCTTAGAGTTTGTCCGCTGTGCCTGTCAGGCTTCAGAGCTGCCGGTCTGCCATGGTCTTCTGGAGGAGGGGACGTGCCTAGAGGTGCCCACGGGGAGGGTGGGAAGGAGGGAAGCCACGCTCAGCCCCTGCCTGGGGTCTTGCGCAGCACTGTCAGGGTGAGGTGGTGGCAGTAGAACCAGCCATGCACAGAAATTGCCTGTTTCTGGTGTTTTGGCCACTGGTTTGGGACCTTTGCAGTGAAGCTGTGCCTAGTTGAGCTGCTGGAGTGTGATGCACTTTCTTGTTGTTCTGTACCATGTGAGTGATTGTAAGTATTTTCTTTTGCTTAATTTCCACTTTCCTGAAATAAATCGTAAGAACCTTACATTTGTTTTAAGATAGAATGGCAAATGTGATTGTGCCTTACAGTACCAGAGAACTGCTATCTTGTGGGAAATTAGGAAACAAAAGAGTTGTTCTTAGTGGCTTTCTCCTAGTGCCCCACGCTTGCCTATCTCCAAAAGACAATTAATGTAGGGTACTTGGTTGTTTACTGGGCTTCTTCTTGTTTGCTTTCCATTTTTAAGAAAATTTGTCATGCTGGTAATACTAAACTATATAATTTATCTATGTTGTTAAGAGGGAGTTCTTGCAAGAAAAAGACCTATTTGTCGGGCAGTGCAGTCATAATGGGTAACAGAGTGACATAAAGTCTGCTACACAAAATCTGCTACACAAGAACTAAAAATTTTCAATCTCTTGGGCATTGAAAAATTTGCAAGTGATATATGTTAGTGAAAGCATGTAACTTTTTCTTTCTTTAATATGTAAATCGAAAAAATATGTCAAAGCCGTATGTCAAAATATTTCCCTAGCTGACTGTTGTTGTTGAAGGTCCTTTAAAGAAGAAAGCAAAGCCCCTCCAAGAATTGTCAAATGTAATAAGGATTTCTTGAATGATGATTAATAAATTATTAACTCTTAACTTAATATATGGCACTAAGATTGAGCCAAATATCTAATAGGTTTTTTCTTTACTTAGAAAATACAAGCATAGTATACACTTCAGCTTGTGGAGGTCATAAGTATTTCAGACTGGATGAAATGTGTGTCTTTGAAGTGGTGTTTACAACAGTGTTCAAGTGCTCAGATTGAATGATCAAAATAGCACACAGTCCTATGGAGCTGGATGCACAAGGAGTTTGCTACTTCTCACAGTTACTTAAACCAAACAGTCACAAGAGATACAAGCCATGCAGTCTTTATAGAGAAACCATCTCAAATACAATTCCTCCTCAAGTGCTTTTGTCTGGTCTTTCTATGTGCTTCATGTGTCAGTGTTTTGATTGGATAGCTGTGGTAGTTACTTAAAGCAATGTGCAAAATCTGAAAAGATGTTGCTGGTGCTACTATAAATGCTTTCTTCAGATTTAATTTCATGTATTTGAAACAATGAAATGTTTCATATTTAATTTAAACATGGTCTGGTGTTACACTGTTTACAGTACAAATTTTAGAGTAATTGCAGAGCTTTTAATAGCCATTCCTTTGTAATCATTTGCTTGGAAGAATGTGTGCTTGCAGAAAAGATTGTATTTATTAGTACAATTTTTAGAATATCAGAGCAAATGAAATCAAATGCCTATTGTTCATTCAACTGAACGGAGCTGAAGCTTTTTTAGATTTAGTTTCCTTTCTCTATGTTGTTAGGCATCCCTTCTCCATCATCATTTATGAGTTATATATCCAGTTAGCCAATACATTTGAAGATTGTCTGAGACAATCACTTTATGAGCTTGTTACTCTCTCTCTTCTCCCATTCATAATATGGCTTAGAGTGTTGTATGGGGAGGCAGAATTAATGGAAAAATGCAGAAACTGCATTAGAATAACCACGGGATCAGACAAAGACAAAAAAGTTAAAAACAGAATAGGCCTCTGGGAATCACAGGAAAAAGGTGACTTTAGTTTGTCCTTAGCTGAGCTGTGCCTGGATCTTGGGATATTGTCGCTCCCTCTGCTTGGTATACTGTCTTTACTCCTCTGAAGCTTTGTCATGGAAGTCCATATTAGCTGTGATATTGGGGCACAGCTGGATGAAGGGAACATGCAATGCCTCCTAAAGCTCCCTGGGTAAAAAAAAAGATACCCCAGCTCCTGAGGCAGATGTCTTTTTTCTTGGACATTTCATTCACTTGTGTTCATTAATGGATAACCTTATTTTGACATGCAACACCAGCTCTCCTGTCTTTCTGAAGTGTCTGTGCTTGTTATATTATTACAAAGACTGTTTGCAAACCATCAGAAGTGATGTGTAGCAGAACTTACTGGAATGCTCCCAAAAATGACATATATCCTTTTGCTGAAGTCAGGGTGTTGTGCCAAGACCTTTGAGTTCTAGTCTTGAATGGGAGTGTGGTTTTGGGACCCTGACCTGGTCACTTCTGACCAAAGCAAACACTTCCTCCCACAGCCTAAAATAATTTCAACACGAAGTCTTTATTCTTCAAAACACTTGGAAGAATCTGTGTTTCTTCCAGCTGATTTTGGAACTTCACGGGTTTCATGAAACATACAGGTCTAGAGGGTGAACGCTTCTTTTTAAATTTTGTGTTATTCATGTTACTTCTGGTATCTGTCATCCATCTCCTGAAACATCTTTTTTTCTCATTAGTTGTTCTTCTTCTGATGTTCTCCTCAACATGATTCACAGTGTAGTCTGTTGGCATAAAGATTTTACTTTCCATGTAGATGCAGTAACAATATTAAGTAATGATCCCAAAAAGCAATGTTTAAAGAATTCTACTAGTAAGCACCCAGTAACCTGAAAGGTCCTATGATTTTAGCCTTGACCTTAAAATGTTCCATTTATTCACCAGGGTCCCGTGAATAACTTTCTTCTATCCTTTGTCAAGGCCTAGTGTATGTTGTGTAACAAGAGCATTGATAGGTTAGACAAAGTAATCTGCTACAGTCTGCATCTGCAGTGAAGTCATGTATCATTTCCCTCTCTGATGCTGTTTATTAATTATTTCACAATTCTGGTGTGAGAAACATCTGGTTCCTCAGTTTAGGACCATCAGCCTCTTCGAATTCGTCCCCTAAATACATGTGATGATCTTTCCATTAATTTCCCCTTCTTCCTCCCTGTGTCATCACTGGAAAGTGAAGGTAAAGGATTTGACTCCTAGCCTAGCAAATAAGGTAAAAAAGGAAAAGCTGAAGGTTTTATATGACTCAGAACTGAAAATGTCTTCTTTGTTGACTGAAAAATCTGGGAATGTTTAGTTAAAATTAATATTGTATATATGATACGCTTGTTGGGATGGTGTCAGGAGAAAAACTACATTTGGGCATTATTCTCCAACACAGCTTGATGTTATGGTGAAGAAACTCCTGCACCATAACTGCTAAAATGCTAGGAATAAATGTCTTTGCATTTCATACCCGAGGTGGTTTTAAAGCTGTATTAAATACATAAGACAAAACACCAAGGAGGAGCGACGTGCCTGTGGTTTCTTAATGCTGTGGGCAGTAGCAATATCACTCTTGTCAAGGTTTTCTCCATTTCTTAAATTGGTACAAATAGTTCTTGTTTGCAGCAATCTCACAGATTTGATTGGGGTTGCAGAAGAGTTATGATTTTATGAGTCATGTGGTGACAAGGGAATTGAATATCTCTAGCTCAAGTTGCAGAGATGTTAATTGATCGTAAGTGTAAGGAATGCAGGACAACTGCTTTTCATTTTACAATGATATTGTGTTGCTAGTTTGCAGTTTAACTGGATGTGCATCTGTGTGTGGGTTGTTCTTCACCTATCACAGATCTTGTCATGTCAGTACAGTAAAATCTCAGCTTTCATAGAAACTAAAGGTAAAGTATCTGTTGAAGCCTATAAGAAAAAAAGGTTTGGTAACCTGAGGAGAGGATATGGCTTTGAAAACACAATGAAAATAATGTTTCAGAAAAATAACTAAAATTTATTAAAGTTTCTAATTTCCTTCATCTTAATAACCATTTTATGGTTGTTGGAATCTGGAGATTTTCATTAATGGACTACAGTTCTGGAGTATTTCTGTTTTGCATAAGCCACTTTTTTCCTGAGATCTGGAGAGCCCCAACACCTCGAGTTCATCATGGGTGCGATGCCCAAGTCCAGACAGAGTCTGTCATCACGGAGCTGCCATCCAGCATCAGTTCGCAAGCCAGGCACGGTGATAAAGGAAGCTGCTGTATTTGAGTTTATTGCTGGGACAGGCAGTGTCAACTTTCCCATTCAGGGTTTTCTGAATGAAACAAAAGCGGTAGCAAGTGATGTTGTCTCTGCATCCACTGCTGAGACTTTCCATGTGACAATTGCAATATTTTCCATTTTGGATGAAATTCAGACAGCCGTTAGATGAAGGTCTACCCACATGTTGTTTCTTTTGCTTTTTCATTTTCTTCAATACACATAGGTGTTAAAAATGGTTTAAAAATGGTTTGCTGTTTTTTAAACAATTGCTCATTGCATCTGGTGTGGTTTTATATTTCATGACAACCATCCTCTTGCACAGGATCACTTGACTTCTGGTGAGGTATGTGTGTGTTTTGGAGATGATCCCATTTATCTACTATCTTGCTCGTCATGGTTGCTAGTGAAAGTGTTCTTTCCCAAAGAATCCAGGTGGAGGAGAAGAATTACATACTATTCTCATTTTATAGACAAGCAAGCTAGTAGGAGTAGGTAATAAAAAGAAGACTGTTAGCAACTCTTCAGCCTCCCATGAAATTATTTAGGTTTTCTAAGCCCATAAGAAATACACATATATTAAAATCTTATTTTACTCTTCTGTTTCGTATTACTTAAAACATGTAAGTCTTAGGATGAAGCTTGTGTTTGTAGGTGTTTAGTCTATTTGAATAGTGGCTTTAGCTGCATTATGTTGTTTATATAATTCAAATATAATTAAATTGGTGTTGTTACTTGTGCTGCAGTAGTGTGATACCCAGCCACATGGTCTGTCAGTGAGGCACCTAAACCGAGGCTGTGGTGTTCCCTGCAGGACTGAAGCAATGCATTTCTTCTTGCCAGGTGGGGTGTGTGCTGGTTTTGTTGAAACATTTTCATTTTATGTGAAACAGGCCACAAAAACCTTTTTTTTTCTAATTAAAACTGGTGCAACAGCCAGTTTTAAGTTTGTTAGTAATAGGATTGCTTTTTTAAATGACCCTTTGTGGCTCTTCTACAAGTGGCCCATAGCCTCCTGGGGCAGCACAAAGCATGGATTGTAAAACATTGCTTTGGAGTTACTTGAGGGGAAACAGCTTATTTATTTTAAGGCACTGAAATAATGAGACCTGAGTTACACAATTCTTTGCATGAAGTGTAAACGCTTCTCCCTGCTAGCAATTGTGAGCGTACAATTTCTGTGCTACTTTTCTTTAATTTACTTTCTAGTCCTATTCTTTACTGAATAATTAAAGATCCTGATTGTCCCTGCTCAAGAAATTTACTCATTCTAGGTCTTCCTCCTCTTACAGTGTCTGCTGGTATAAGGTTGTACTTTGATGTTCTAGAGAATTTGGCACCCTTTATATTTTAGTGTGTCCAGAATATATGATTTTCACATTCAAACAAAGAAATTCAGAGAGAGCTGGGATTCCTACTTCCTGAAATGATGTGTCAGTCCTTGGTTTTAATCATGGCTTTGTCAGTTTACATCATGAACATGTAGTGATGTGAGTATTTTTTCCCCTTGGATATTATGAAGTGAATGAAATACCAGGTTTTATGAGCGAAGATTAAAGAGAGAGGTAGAAGCAACGACTGGGGTGTCAGTTTTAATATTGGCCTTCAGTTTCAATGGAAAACTTGAAACAATTAGTAAAACAAAGAAAGAAACAATATAAGTCCCTTGCTGATGAGATTATAAACATTTATTGAATGATTGCTGTGTTTTGTTAGCAGGGCATGGCGGGAGCTGTAGTTAATCATCATCATGAATATAAACACCTGTTTACCGTAGTTATTACTTTTATAAGACAAATGTGGTGGTACTCATCATATGTGCAGAAATTGCTGTGAAACTTTGTTTAGTGTTTTTCAGCAGAAAAGCACAGGGGTTGTGCTGTGACTGGGTGAAGAGGTCCATGATGACCACACTGCTGATGACCCAGGTGCCTTAAGGCCACTGATTTTGTTCAGAGGATTTTCTGGTTTCCTTCTGAACCCCCAAAAAAGATACACAAATCAGCATTCCGAGGGCATGTAGTCCAAATTTAAAAGGCGGTAGAGCTAAGGGTGCCTCTAGGACCTTCATTTGGCCTCTCATTAAAGAGTCCTTAATGAAGGACCTGATCACTTTTGCTGTAGTGCTGGTGTGACAGAGGCTGCTCCAAATCCTGTCAGGGCTCATCCCTCATTTTCCTCATTTGAGAACTCGAATTTGCAGATGTCTGGCACCAGTTGCTGTAGCCGAGGGAGGTATGGTTTGTATATACAAAAATTACATAAGCCTTAATAGTCTGAAAATCCAGCCATAAGGCACCTCAAGCTGCAGCCTTTCAATTCTTGCAAACCTTTGATGATAATCTCCCTGTACTCTGGTTCTCTGCCTGTGAGATGAGGTTAATGGTACCTCTCCTTCATAGATATGCTGTGAAAATCAATTAGGGTTTGCTAAGCTATCAAATGCTATAGTGATGAGCACCACAGAAGAACATGGGGAGAAATGAATGTCTGTCCAGAGAGAAGGGCTTGAATAGGGGGTGGGAATTAAGGCATAGAATTACACTTTGAGCCATGAGGGGAAAGCAAGGTCTTAGATAATTTATCATGTAGTAAAATAATTTCTTTTGGGCATTAAGTGAAACGAGGTCTCATGCAAAAAGTAGATCAGGTAATTAAAGATTGTGTTGTGTTGTATATGCAAAAGGAGGCCAAGCTGAAAAATTCATAAATCTGGAACTTGCAGTTTGTTTTTCGAATGGTTTATGTGTGTGGGCACATGCATGTAGTAGAGAACATGGAGCCAGCAGTTCCTTGGGGTTTAACATACCATGGAAATTTGATAACAGCATGTTATGGATGTAGTATTTGCTAGAAATGAACAAAAGTCTCCTTGAAGTTAAGATGCAGAAGTAAATTTTGATGAGTGGCTATAGGATCTGATCACACATTTATCACTTCAGTGCATTCTACAGTAGCAGTCCCTGTGTTGACACTGTGAGGGAGCACTGTTGGCAGCTGTGGGACAGGGGAGGGAGAAACTAGATTTATTTTTTGACTGTCTCTGGGCACTTTGAACAGATTGTAAGAGACACTTGAGGTGAAATATATTTGGAAAGATTATGATGGGAAGAGCCAAACTTTGGAAAGCAGAAAGGAGAAAAAGATATTTAAGACAGCTCTGGGGGAAATACTGTTTGAATGAAACAGTGAAAAAGAAAGTGAAATCAAATGTACACAGACACTGTGTGAAGTATTAACTCAGTAAATTGTTTTCAAGTCTGTTTGCAAATGCTTCCTTTGGGTGTGTTTAACAAGCTCTGTGGCTGCTCAGGTCTATGTTATTTTGATAACATTGTCCCTCTCCCAGAAGGGTAAAACTCCTCATTTAACAATGCACTCTGTCACTATTCTGTCAGCTGGTAGCATCTCTATTTAAAGAGAAAGAAAGTATTCACAGTGTATTACAAATAAACACAGTAAAAAATGAATGGTATTCAAACATGTATTAAATATACAGAGATACTAGCTTTTTGCCCTTGCTTTCTGTAGGTTGGAGTAGGAAATAATTTAAAGCCCTGATGACCTCCTACCTGGACCCCATTTGTAGGAGCCCAGTTAAGTTGTGTGGTCACCGAGGGATGGGTCACGGCAGGAGCTGCAGGCTGCAGTGCCAGCTGCATGAGCACCAAATGTTCGGAAATGAAAAGGGATGTTTGCCACACTCCCTGATAGGGATGTTGCGTCTGACAGCCTCATTTAGGGAAAATGGAAAATGCTTGCGAAGGAAAGTTGGGAGAGAGCCTGAATCTGTGGCAGAGCACTGCCAGCAGCAGCAGCAGCAGTGCTCAGGTCAGTTGTCAGTAAATCTAAATATGTCTGGTGGAATTTACAGTTTGGAATCCGCAGGAACGCGGATTTTCCATTGCATGGTGGTAGAATTTCACGTGACTTGTCATGAAAATGCTACACTCCCTTTCATTGCTAAAAGGGGATTGGAATGACTTCTGAAATGGAGCAACCAAAGCTGTTCAGGCTGGTGGTTATAGCTGCCCATCAGTAATTAGAGTGCAGCATGATGGTGGAACTCTGAAATCCCTATGAATTTAGTGACATTTTGGTAGTCTCTGAAATGCTCCCTCTGTAACTTGACCCATTATTTCACCTGGGCTTCACAGATTTGCATGGGAGTTACACAGGCATCCCCAGCACTTCTAAATCTTTTGCCATTCAGTTCTGCCATACCCTGGCAAGAAAAAAAGAGAGGAGTCTTCTGACGCTTAAGTTAATTATGATTTACTTATGTTTTTCTTGGTAAACACTAAACATCTCACAGAAACAGAAGTGTATTTATGAATGTGGTAGGTTTTGAAAACTACTATTTGCTCTCCCAGTTGTCACGTGTGTCTTAGCTGGCTTCTTCAGGCAGGGAATACCCAGCCCTGCACTACAGGAGAACAGAGAGAGAGGTTTGTCTGCTGGAAGAGCACAGCCATCCCTTTAAAATGCTGCCGCTCCCAAGCATATCACAAGGAATGGAGCCTGCACTGAATGGTTTTGTTTTGTAATTGGTACTTGATTTGTGTACTGCAATTCAGTGTTTGTGTTCTGTTCTTGGGTGGGTAGAAAATAGTGCTCCTTTCTAGTTTCTTTTGGGTTTTTTGGTGTTTTTTTTTCCTTCACTACTCCTTTGAACTCAGTCTCTTACAACGATCTGAACGGCTGTGGATTTTATAGGGCAGATTGTGTCATACAAATTGTTTCCACAGACTGAGCAAAACTGTTGAAGGCTGTTCTAGTTACAGCCTGGAGTTTGTGGTCCTTTGTCTTGTACAGATAATTGAGCTTTTTACAGACACATGTCCATTCATAATAGGTTTTTTCCTTCCTTTTAGATAGTGGAAGAACTTTATTAGCTGTTAGTTTAAGTCCCTTACAAAAATGTTGCTGGTGGCATAATTATTAAGGAGGTTAGATCAGTGTGAGTAGAAAAGGAGGCTAAGGTAACACGCTAGTCCATTGGATGTAAATAGTTTTAATTAATGGCAAATGCTTAAAATCTCTGTCTTTCTCACAAAATTGCAATTAAGACAATTTAAAAAATTCTCTGAAAGCAGTTGCTTGGAATTAATTCTTACACAGCCTCCATATGTTGGTATTCCATGGACTGGTAAAATGTCACTAGATTTTCAGGTAAGGAACATGTAGTTTTGGTAAGTGAGCTCTTATTTTGTGATAAACTGTCTTTTAAGTCTTGATGACTCAGTAAGTATATCTAATATGATTAATTAATGGATGGTAAGTAGCAGCAGCTTTATGGCCTTAGTTTTATGTGAACTACCACCAACTGATAACGGGACATGTACAAATAAGGAGAAAAATGTAACTTGATTTTCAGTAATCTACAGAAGGTGATTAATAAAGACTTATGATCACTTCTGCTCATTTTAACTGCTTCTCTAAACAGTTTAAAATTGTTCTTGAAATTACTGATAATATTTTCTTAGTCACAAGTTACATTTTTTAAATGCACAGCTAAATTAAGCTTAAAAAAGACTCTAAGAAACAAACAATATTTAAAAATCTGTAATAGTTTAAGAAGTGAATTTTCCAGAGTTTTTCATTTGATTATTGTACTGATTGAAAATGATCAGTGCTTCCCAGAAGATCACTGAATGGTTTGTCTGTCTGTAGGCTTCTAAGTGCAGCTTGTGGGATCTGGAAAATGTGTCAGGTTTTGAAGTCCAGTCTAATATAGTAACAAGGACCATAGTATGGAGAGAGGGGTTAGGTGATGATATCTAAATGAGAGAACACTCATTTTGGTGTTATATGCAGCCCACTGTGTACTACTGCAGCAGCTTTTTTTTTTAATCCTTTCCCAACTGTCCTTCCCCTTTGTTGATGCATATAGTTCTTTAATTCCTCAGCTGGGCCCTGGGCAATTGAGTGACCCTGTTTTCCTGATTTGGTTTTTTTTTTCCAAAGTGAAAATTTTTGAATTACATACATGGAATCTCTTTCTCCCCACATATCCTGAGGTCCTTTAAAGTACGTGAAAAATAAAGTTAATGGCACACAGTACCTCCTGAATTGGCAGTCTAATAAAGATTTTTCTTGCAGTTTTGTCATAAGATCAAACCATTATCACAAAGGGGAGAAAACCAACTCATCCCATGTGCAGTCATTTAAACCCTCAGGCAAGGAAGGCTTGCCTGTCATATTGAGACAGGAAAGGGTGAATTCAGGTGTGTGTCTTTCTAATGCAAAATGGAAAATGCCTGCTCATGGTCTACAGTACATGGTTTACTTCTAAACAGCATCAGTTACTTGTATTCTGGCTGCCAGCTGCTCTTTCTGCTTACTTATTTATTGAAGCAGACTAGTGTGTGCTGCTCAGCAAGCCAGAGGGATGGTCAGTTGTTAGATGTGACAGCACAGTCTAGAGCTCACCATGAACATGTCCTGCCTTTAGGCTTGACCCAAGGCCTCTGGGGATGCCTTAACTTAAGACTAGGTCAAAAAAATGTGAATAGGAAGCTGTCTGGGAATGAAGCAGAGGAAGTGAAGTTCAAGTAGCCTTTGCATCTGCAAATTCAGCTGGTTTAGTCAGAGGTTCTGGTCTTGGGTTTTAATGTGTTTTTCTGTGCATCTTAAAATGCATAGGGAGATTTATTTGTTTGTTTATAGCTGCTGCATGGAAAACAAAGCTCTCAAAATCTGTCTGCAGTAATTGCACTTTTTCTGCTTGGTGTTTATTTTATCAAGCAGATTTGCAGAGCTGACAGTGGGAGGTTTTTGTGAGGTTTTGTATTGTCTCAGCTGTGCCTTGCTGTAGGCCAACCAAAGGTTTGGTCCTGTAAGTGCCAGGCATGGAAGTCCATTAGTGTGAGCAGTCCCATTGCTACAGGTTTGATATAAGTCTGTAGCTGACAATCTGAAAGAAAATAGTGTGTGTGGGTAGAACAAAATAGTAACAGTTTCTTCCCAGTGTTTGTTGTCTGTATTGTGTTTCTATACTCTGTACCCATTTTTGGCAGAGATAAAACGTCTTTTGACTGTGAGATCGGTATCTCTGTATTGTTTCCTCTGAAATAATTTGTGAGCATGGTGGTTCTATTTCATTCTGGTTCTCAAGGAAATTGCTCAGACTTCAAAAACAAAGACCATTGATTAGTTCTGTGCATTATTTCATTTCAGTGCATTATTTCACCCTTGTTCATTAAAGCTGAAGAGGAAAACCTGGTTCTGAAGGACCTCTCTTGACAGGAACCACTAGCCTGGAGCACAGAATTCAATAATCATTGATTAATACACTTTATTGCTGATTTCTTTTCTTTGGAAAAGCCAATTATTCTTGCCAATATCTTTTATATATGAGTCTTCACTTAGAATTTAAAATTGTAATCTCTAATAATATTAACATTTTAAACTGTATAATACTTGCTGGAGGGCAGGAGATGGGGAAAGAAGGAAAAGAGAGACAAAAAATGAGACTTACTTAATGCTGACCCTAAAATGCTGTTCCACTGGAGCAAAATCTGAAGTAGATAGATGTATTGTAGTAAATATTAAATGTGTTAAATTGCCTGCCAAGTACAGTGATTTTTTATTTATTTCATTTTTATTCACTCTGATTGGAAAATGGGTTTATGTGGAGTTTTAGTGAAGACCTGAGTGCTGCTCTTTACTGTAAGAAAGCCAATGGCTTTTACAGAATCCAAGCAAGTGAATGTGTGCACCCTTTGGCAGGGATGCCAGTGGGGATGCTGTAGTTGTAGACTCAGTTTTGGACAGGAGCTAAGCACGTCTGTATGTGCACGTAAAAAATGCACGTGGGGTGGGTAAGCGACAGCTTGAGGTTCTTTGGTAGGATATGAAAGATTGGAAATGTCAATAGATGAGCTGTGTGTTTATATTGATCTCTTTGCTTAGAGCAGCTCAGTGTTGTTTCTTCAGATGTGTGAAAAGAAGGACCTGAAGAACTTTGCAGCAAAGCCAACTTCTGAGGTGCAGTCACTGTAGAATAAATCATTTATGTCTGGAACTTAGGGTTGCAGCCGTAGATCAAAGGTACAAAGCATGGTCTCTGTGTCTGCAGTCAGACTTCAGTCTAATGCAGAATGAGTGACTGCCCTTGCTGTATGAGAGTCCTGTTGGTATCTGTGGGGCAGGGGGGCAGGCATGAACACTCCTTCTCCTGAGCTTCTCCTGGGAGAGCAACTATTAGGGGAAAAAACCCTTGATGTTGAAATTTCAACTCAGATATCTGTGTGTGTCTGTGTCTGTGTGTATTTATATATATATATTTCAGGAATCATGACTTTCGATTTCTGAATGACTTTTTCACTTTTCTGAACTTACTTCAAGACCAACATGTACAAAATCCCCTTATGCTGCTCCTTAAGTGTAGATGAGCTACATTTCTACTCAGTGAGCCTGTTCGACTTGTGGAGGGAGAAAAATGAGCAACCTCCCTAACAGGCAGAGTTCCTGTATCCTCAAGAGTTCAAACATCTTCAAAACCACGTCAAATGTATTTGAGTTTTTATCTGTAAATTATTTTCCCAACTCTGTATTTTTGCCATAGGAAACAAGAAAGTAAGTATTTAATCAACATGGAGACATTCTTCTGTATTGCATGTGCTGGGGATGTTTCCCTCCCAGGCTTGTCCGCAGGCTACCTGGCTGGCCCCTGGGGTTGATATTGCAGAGGTACTTACTGGGTGAGGAGATGCTAAACACATGACTGTGTCCATATCCATTTCATAGAATCATTAAGGTGAGAAAAGACCTCTAAGATAATTGAGTCCAAGTGTTAACCGAACACGGCCAAGCTCAACACTAAACTATGCCCCCAAGGGCCACATTTGGATGATTTTTCAAAAACTTCCAGGGGTGGTGATTTCACCACTTTCTTGGGCAGCTTGTTTGCTTCACAATTTCAGTGAAGAAACATTTTCTAATATCTAATTTAAATGTTGCCCATGCTTCTCTCTGCTCCATAGCAGACAAAAGTGCTTTTTTCCTAGACATACTTCTAGCATCAAGTCTGGCCTTGGTCTGCCTTCTCCTTGGGTACATCGTATACAGTCCTACTGAAGACAAAATAATTTGTGATTTCTTTGTGAGCTTTGGTTTATCTTGACATGCTGATGAATGTGAAGGCTAAGAACAGTTTTGTCTAAATAGCATTTTATTAAATATGCAAATGGAAGCAAAGAGATGGGCTTCCCCCCCCCTCTGCATTCTGTACAGAACAGTGTGTATCAATCTCAAGATTGTCAGTCTACTCTGGGAAAAGGGTTTGTGACTTTTGGATAACCTTTAACTCTAGGAGCCATTCAGAGATGCAGAGTTACAAAATTATTTTAAAATGTCAGCCTGTCTACAACTTGTTTTTCAAGTATTCCAAGACTAAAGCTGTCTAAAAATATTGCATCAGTGTTTCTGTGTTGTAAAAGTTGTTTCTACTAAGCCGCCTATGGGACCACTGCTGTTGTAAAGAATTGAAGACTTGTTTTCACTTCCTCACTTTATTTAATTTGAAACCAATCTCAAAAAATGTGAGGGAGTGAGATTTATTTCTACAAAAATGAAACTGGCTGGCCCACATACACCCTCAAGTGAGACTGATGAATGGCTCATGAAGTGTAGGCTGAAGGCTGCATTCCAGCCCCTGTTCTCCCTCATCTCCTCTCCTGAAAGCCCTCTTAGTAGGTGGGCACCACTGATGCAGCAGCTCCTGTTTTTAGATTTTTTGGGCCAAATCAGATCCCACACTTACCTAGCGGGTACTTTCTTGCAAAGCATTTAAAACATTTATAGGAAAAATGAAGTCTTTCTGAAAATTGTAAAGAAGAAAACAGAAAATAGTTAATTCTTCTTGTCAGCAAGATGTATTTACCCTTTGCTTGCAGTCATAAAATGCTCATAGTGGTGAGTTTTTTCTTGTCTAATTAATACTGGCTAGATATTGGCGGTTTGTATGATTTTTTTTTTTGTTCCCAGAGACACCTATTGAATTAAGGGAAACAAAAATACTTCGCGATTATTAAACTTCTGTGTTAGATATATTTCGTGTTTTGATGTACAGCCTTTTCCTGTACTGACTGATTGCCTAGCCTGAATATTTTATTTTCCTCTGAATGTATTTGTTCCTAAGTAAAAATCCTATGTGATAAATATTTATTTATTTATATGTATATAAAACATATAAAATTTGAATTGTCTTTCTGAGCAGTCTTCATGCTTTTGACATTAAAAATGGCTAGGCATACTGAGTGAAATTAAGTGTGGGTTCAGTGACTGCAAAGATACTAATTTTGAAAATTGAATGTCAGGCTATGTAGGGAATACCAAAAATATGTAAATCTGTTGAGCAGGGCATAACTCCATGAGTTGTGGGGAAACCGGACTGGGGGTGTATGGATTAAGTGAAGTGTGTTTAGATGTCTTAAATAACTGTTCTCAAGCAACTAATGCCAAATGTTGAGAGTAAAGTTAATTTTCTAATGGGAATATTGGACCCTTTGAAATGCCGTTTCAAGCACCAAGTTCATTTTAGAGATTTAATAATTAATCAAAGTGACTATATTAAATGTCAGTGAATATATCCATGTGTTGCTGTCATACCTCTCTCTCAGCATGAGTTTTCAGGCTCTTAATGATTAACACAGTGGGATCTGTAATGTAGTGATGCTGGTGCTGTGGAAGGCACAGTACCTCTTGAACATTCTTACTGCAAATCCTTCAGCTTGGACTTTGTTACGAGCAGTGGATATAGGGAGTGCTTTAGGTGGATTAACCCACACCCACATCTTGCTTGGAGGTTGCTTTTCTTCTTTTCAGAATTGACCCCAAAGATACAGGGCGGGGTCTTCCACTGTCCCTCCCCCATGGCTTCCCTGTGCTGCTCTGCTGGAATAGCAGATGTTGCAAGGAGGATGCCAGGGTTGCAGAGAGGTGCGTTTAGCACAGGGAGATTGGCACATGGAATTTGGCTTGCTGGTTTCTTTGTATTTCTTGTGTCCAGTTGCACATTTAACTATTCATGTGGTCATTCAAAGTGTGCTTGTGCTGTGAAGGAGCATTAAAATGATAGAATGTCTCATTTTACACACCTGTGCAAGTATGCATGGATCGTTCAAGGCATCAGACACAGCAATGCAAGAAATTTGCAATAGCAGCTATGTGTGATACAAATAAACTGAAATTGCAACTGGCAGTATGTTTTTCCGTGATTGTGGTCATGGAAAAGCAGCAAATCTTTTGCACTAGCAGAGGTCTCTCTGTGGTTGTGTGTTGTTGGTAGTCCTGTACTGCAGTGGTTACTCTGTGTGTGGCTGTACACACGCACACACTTGAGATAGTTCAAGAGAAGCCTTCCAGTCTTCTGGGAAGAAAGAAATCACTCAGTTCCTAAAAATTCACATGCAGAACAGTGTGCTATCTAGAGTGGCTTGCAGTGCTCTTCAGAGCAGCATTGAAACACTTATTCCAGCTTCTTCATAATAACCCTGTTTTTGGGAGAGGCACATGTCATGTTAGTAGTGAATACTTTTGTAATGTAGTTGCCTTATAATTATGCAGTAGACAGGTCAGGAAGGACTCTGGAACATGAGGTTTGGTCGTGGGCTTTCCAAAAGCTTTGTGGCTCAAGCTGGTGCTTGAGGGAAGGTGCTCTGGCAGTGGGGATGCTGTGTCGAGAGGATCTGGATCATAATGGCCTGAAGAGGGCTACTAGAGCTCCCAGTCAGTAGACAGCATTGGTTCCTTGAGGACTTGAGTCACTCAAGGTAATCTGCCAGGCTGTATTCATTTGTTATTTCCTATAGCTTCTCTTGTGAGAGATGACAGTTGCATTGCACAGCTTAAAAAAGTCTGGGGGGAGGAAAGAGAGGCTGTAGTTTTAAATGATCAAAATTATCAGAAGTTCGGCATGGAAAAAGACAATAGCCTTGAAAAGGCGTGTTATAAGGCAGTAGGATCTGTGGAGCTGTGTGATTATTTCAGACCTACATTTTGGTCTCTCAGAATCTGTATGCTTCTTTGGAAACAGTATTGCCCATAACCTTGTATTAGTAGTGTACAAAAATTTTTGCAACATAAACGTTGATGGAAACATGGCCTGAATAAGGGGCCTTTGAAGTAAATAAGAGATCTGGCATTTGCTTCTGCAAAGATCGTAGTTAATCTAGGTAGTCAACAAGTAATTAAAGGATTCCTTTTACTAAACAGCTGCCTGCATCCTGTCACACCCTGAGTTGTATTCATAGTTTTCCCAGGGCTTCAAGAAGTTGCTAATTAAAACTAATAAAGTTAGAGATTACTTTGTATTTTTTATTAGACATAATGCAAATACCAGAGGTGTTTTTTGTTCTGGCTGTAACACTGAGCTCCCACCACTCCCCCCTTCTGGGTGAGCTGGTGACTGCTCTTCCATTCAACATGTGCTCCTCACCTGCTGGTAGATGTGTATGGACCACAGCTGAGCTGCTGCTGGCAAGCCAACAAACAGGCCCTGGAGAAGAGGGCAGCTGGGGCAGAGCACCTGGTTGGATGTACACTGGCGGTGAGCCATAGGTTCAGTGTCCTTGTGCTGCTGGAATGCATGGAAGGACTGGAGCCGTAAGCCCATCGTGAAGGAAAGTTTTATGGCCCAAAAAATAAGAAGAAACCAACTCTTAAAGCTAAAGAGAAACACCTCCAAAGCAAAGCAAAAGATTGGGTTTTCTATTCGGATGCAATGAGGTAAGAGTTCTTTCCCCTCTATGGGCTTAGTGTTTGGCTCTTAGATATGCTGAGTCACAGTGATGGACACAGTAACAGGTTCGCAAATATCAAAGCTTTTGATGGCAATGAGGAGATCTTGCTAGATGGAATGGGAATTTTCAGTGCTTCTTGAACACTAATTTAAGTAAAATTATCTAATAAAAGAGTAAGAACCAGAAGTTTGGAGTGTGTATATATATCTCTAATTAAAAATAAACTCTGGAGAGGTTTATTAAAATACAAACAATGCAGGCAATGATAGTAATGGCAGTGGGAAAGAATTAATAGAGTGCAGTAGAGGCAGTTGTGTGCTACAAAACCGTATTGTTTTATCACTGAAACTGTGCTGTCACTGGAGGCTTTGAAAGCATTTTGTGGCTAGGGAAATTTTTTTGTTCATTTACTGGAAAACGTCTCAACTCTGGATGTAATAAAGTACATGAAAAAGGGTTGCAATTAAATGTTGCAATGTGCCTGTTTAAAAAACCTAAAATGGAAATGGCATGAAAAATTGAATTTTTTTTAAACCTTACTCTGATAGAATTTCCTATAACACAAAGATGCTCAAAATCTTTTTCTTTTACTCTGCTAAAATTAGGCAATAACATCCATGTTTGTAAACATTTCCATGTTTGTGCAAGATTATCAGAGTAGTAAGGGATTAAAATAGTGAAGATCATTGTTTTCTTCTTCTGTTTTCACTCCTAATATTTGCTTGATATAGTTTTCTTTTATAAGAATTTCCCTAGTTGTCCTTGCTTTTATCAACTTATGCTATAAAATTAGGAGAGAGTTCAAAACACTGTAAAAATTGACATAAAAAGGAAGTTCCATCCACTATGGCAGATAGAACAGAGCAGGGGGAGCTTGGGTCTGTTTGCTCTCATTCATGCAGCTGTACCTTGGGTTTCCCCTGAAGTCTGACCCTCTTTTGTTAGTTTTCCTTCTTACATGTATAATTGTATAAATTGCATATATCTAGATATTACCAACACACACGTATCTAAAATAGGTAAGAAATACAAATACATGCAAAGGCAGCACGTCCCCTTCCTCCCTGTGAGGAGAGGGGGCAGGCAGAGCTGAAGCAGTGCCAGCTGCATGCCCAGGCCCCGAGAAGCGCAGCCGTGTGTTCCACTGGAGCGTGAAGCATCACCAAGGCATCACTTGAGCCTTGACTGCCAGGCGTGACAGGAGTTTTGCCCCGAGAACATGTCAGAGTGCCTTGAAAGACTCTTATGTCAGGAAATCCTCTGGGATTAATTTCATTTCCTCAGAGCATTTTTCCTTTCAGTCACCTTCGTCCCTGCTTCCCAAATTTCAGATACAGGAACTGAGAGGGGGACATGAGTCACCAGAGCTGATTAAGCTACAGGAGAGCATCGTATTAACCAGTGCTCTAGAAAGAGCTTCCTCCTCACAGCACATGGGAGCTGCCCCAGCTCCACAGGGTCATGGTCTGCATTTGCCAGGTCAGACTGTGCAGTAAACTCACAAACCAAAGTAAATTCCTTCCCATTTTCCTTCTCTACAGAGTGTAAGAAACAGACAGAAATCCTTTTTGTCTTCATCTCCCTAAAGATCTTACTAAATGTTTACCTGATTTCATTCTAGCCCTGTTGAGCAGGTATTTAGAAATGGTCCAAATGGGAAAGATGTTTCCAGAAGTTGTTGTTCCCTTGTGCTGTGTGTTTCTGGAACCATAGCTGCTGCCCAAAACTACTACTGTAGGGGAGGAATGTGTGCCTGTCCTCCCACGTAAGCATTGTGGACACAAGATGGATATATATACGTACAATGTAGGTATGCAAATATGAAACTAATTTTCAGATTTCTGAACAGCTAAAAATTGTTTTCCAAGTACTCCTCATAAAAGTTAGAAATTGTGTTACTGTCTTTGCTCTCAATATTTTACCTCAGTTGTGTATCCCAGGGCTGGGCTCATAGCAATGCAGTTGTTCTGCAGGTTGTAGAGAGAAGCTTGTTTTGGACAACCAGTTCTTGATAAAATACAGATGCTAAACGTAGTAATAGTAGCACTTAAGTTGCATGATTGCTTGTAAAATGGAAATGCACATAATAGAGACAAACACAGATAAATTCCTCCATGGCTACAGCTGGAAGATTACCTCTTGGTTTTCGTTTGCTTTTCCCCCGCACTGTAGTCTTTGAATGCCACAGCTACTAACACCCTCATTTGCATATGCTTAGAAGAATGTAATTCCTTCTTGCGCATCCTTTTTCCCCTCAGTTTTGTTGTACCTGACCTACTTTTCAGTGCATTCCCCATCATTAACAAACTTCCTTCCTAACCATCAACCTGTGAGGAACAGCTAAATGACATGACCACCCACCCTTCAAGAAAGTGCATAGCTGGGTATTGCAGGAAGTACATCCCAGTGGTTCTTGTTGACTGCAGAGTACTCCCTAGTACGTTGCAGTTGTTTCCTCTAGGTTGGTTTTAACAGCAGCAGCCACAAAGGAGGTCACTGTAGTTATCTTCAGGTAGAGGAACAGTCCCTAAGCTGTGCACCCAGCTCTGCTAACATTGAAGATGAATCTGTTTATAAGGGTAAAAGGTGAGGAAATCATCAAGTGAAATGATTGTAACTTTTATTTTTGGGAAGTATTATAAGCCAGTGCTTTGACAAGGTGTTGTGAGAAAAAACTAAATAGCTGTGTACTCCAAATCAAAAGAAATTTTGGCATTTTGAGTTGACACTGAGAATCAGAACAAATGGTATTGTGACCTAGACACGAATGTCAAAGGATTTTCTAGATATGTTTTGGAAAGAAACTTACTGTGCATGTAGCTCCCAGTGTGGCTGCAGGCCTGGAAACAGGGCTGGATCCTTTGCCCGGTTGAATCCTGCACAGTTAGCATAGGTGAGCTTCTTAAACAGAGCGCTCATCTAACCTGTTGAAATGACCTCCATACTCTAGTTATATGTGGGACCCAAGCTGTTTGGGCCATGAAGTACCTGGTTAGCCAAATGGTGGACTGGCATGTGCTTGAAATCAGGAGATTTTGGAATAGGTGACCCCCAAATGAGAGTCTAACAGATGCTGTATTTTCCAGGATGCAGTATGTGAGTCTGTACTTTCCCTATCATCTTCCTGTGTGATGCTCAGAAATACAGTGCAAGCAATAAGCCGGCTATTGTTGAGAGAAACTCCTGCAGATTTGCTGTCCATGCACATTAAAGTCAAAGACAAAGCTTTTGCAACCCAGTGGAATTTCAGCTCTTAAATTAAGCTACTGAAGAAAAATTCCATAAGGTATCCCCAGAAGTCTTAGCTAAATCCAAGCAAAAAGGAAGATCAGATTATATGTAAACTTCAGGAGATAGTTTGTGTGATGTGGTATTTAAGGTGTTTGTCTGAGACAGCATGAAATCATTATTGTGACTGAGAGAGCTGAAGTATGAAAGTATGTAAGCTTTTATGTAGTTGTAGCAGGAGCATTTGTAGTCAAAACACTCATTTGCCTGTGTTCAGAAGCGTGCCTGCAAAGATGGAGCATCACGTGGACTTCTACTCTGGCAATGTCCTGCATATATGCTTTTGTAGTTGTTGGACACAGTGGAGGATTATGCTGAGGAAATACCATGTGTAGCCGGTTGGCAAATGCTGAGCTGTGACAAATTACACTGAAATCTGCAGTGTTTCAAGTGTCATATCAGGGCCAGTCCTAAAAGCATGATCAGTTCATACTCTTTTCTATCTTCCCCAACAGTTGAGAGAGTCAGAGTCAGAGTATTCTGAATATTTTTGGTAAGAAAGGGCCCAAACCTGTTTGTAAGTGCCTCTGTCCAAAAGCTTTCTTCACAAAAGCCTGTATACTGTATTATCTACCTAGTTCTTCTGGGACATTTGAGCCAAAAGCTGCAAGTGGAGAGACCCTTGTTAGGACTCTGCCAGGCATCTCAGTTGTGGCTCACTAACTTTTCACAAACACTGCACCAAGAACCCGGCTTGGAAATAGGTTAAGCTGGAGAAACCAATATCAGAAACAGAAATGCCCCTAACACAGAAATGGTCTGTTTGAAAAGTAGAGCAAAACAATATTTTTTTCCTCATTCTCTCAAGAGCAGTTGTCCATAGACAGTGTCTTATTGTAGTGTATTGCCCATAAGACTTAAACACATTACTTAAAAGGGTAAGGTTATTAAATACTGAAAAGTGAGGCTGATGGAGAAGTATGATTTTGTATATAGAAGGTCACATATTGTTGCTCAAATATGAATGGAAATAGGTAATATCCCCCTTCATGTTAAGAATGTCTTATTTGTGACACAAATTAAAATCTGCTCTCCTGAGTTTCACATAATGAGGAACAGGAAATAGTTAAGACTCCTGTTGGTTCAGGTACTAGAACTACTTTGAATTCCCCAAGTTGTTATTTCCAGGTAGCACTTGCTGCATTGTTTTCTTTCCTGAGAAGGAAGACAAGCTACACCTGTCTTTGGTTAAATTTACCTTTTTCTCACCTGGTGCTGAAGAGCTCTTGCAGCCCATTATAGGTATTAGGTATGATTTGATTATGAATACTGAAGATTCACCAGCATCACAAGGGTCCTTAGGAATTGCTAATTCAGTAAGCATTTCAGATTAAACACTTTTGGGATGAATTTTTCTCATGAGAAGTTGCTTAGGCAGTTACAAATTATGCTCTTCTGGGAAGATGAGGAGGAGCTACTCAGCTTTCCATATGAGAGAGCAGCAGGGATGCCTGGATCTCTGCCTTCAGAGAGATGATCAGACAAATGAAAGCTTATGAGTCAGGCAAAGAACACAGACTAGTGTAGGTGACATTGTAGTGGGTGTCTGCTACAGACTGGCCCATCAGGAAGAAACAGTGCATGACACCTTCAAGCAGCTGGAAGAAGCCTCTCATTTGCAGGAAGATGGTCTGGGTCCTCAGGGGGACGTAAGCCACCTTGATATCTATTGGAAGAACAACACAGCACTGCACAACTAATCCAGAAGGTTTGTGGACTGCACTGATGATAATAACTTCCTAACACATGTGATCAGTAAGCTGGTATGGGGAGGTGCTTTCCTTGACCTCACACTTACCAGTGAGAAAGAACTGGACAGGCATGTGAAGGTTGAGCAGTCTTGGCTGCAGTTTCCATAATAAGGAAGAATTCAGGAACCTTCTAGGAAGGAAAAAGACAACTAGCAGGCTCACAACCATGGACCTCGGGAGAGCAGGCTTCAGTGATAGGAGGCCTGCAAGGAGCTTGTGAGGAGGATCCAGGGAGTCACAGGCCGGTTAACTTGACATCAGTCTATGGAAATGTGATGGAGCAAACAATTCTGGAAAGCATTTTCAAGCATCTGATGGGCAAGAAGGCGATTTGGAACAGTCTGCATGAATTTAAGAAGGGGAAATCATCCCTTACCAACCTTGATAGTTTTCTACAATGAGATGGCACCTAAACGGATGAGCAGAGAACAGTGGATATTCCTTATCTTGACTTTTGACACTGTCCTCTGTATCATCCTCACAAACTATTCAAGTATAGACTGGATAAATGGCCTGTGAGCTGGAGTGAAAAATGACTGAACTGTCAGACTTAGAGGATTGTAATCAGGAGCACCAAGTCCAACTGGAGGTCAGCCATAGGTGGCACGCCCCACGGTCTGATACTGGGACCAGTACTGTTTACCATCTTTAATGACCTGGATGATGGGACAGAGTGCACCCTCAGCATGTTTGCTGGTGACACACTGCTGGGAGGAGTGATGGATACAACACAAGGTTGTGCTCCAGTCAGAGGCACCTTGACAGGCTGGAGAAATGGGCAAACAGGAATCTCATGAAGCTCAGCAGAAGGAAATGCAAAGTCCTGCATTTGGGGAGGAGTAGTCCCATGTTATATTCTATTCTGGGGTCTGACCAGCTGGAAAGCTGCTTGGTAGAAAAGTGCCTGTGGATGCTGGTGGACAGCAAGCTGGGCAGGAGGCAGCAATGTGCCCTGGTGGCCAGGAAGGCCAACAGCCTCCTGGGCTGCACCAGGCACAACCCTGCCAGCTGGGCCAGGGGGGTGATCCTGCCCATCCTGGTGAGACACACTGGGAGTGCTGGATTCATCCCAGACTCCCCAGTGCCAGGGAGACATGGACATACTGGAGCAGGTCCAGGGAAGGGCCATGAAGGGGATTATGGGCTTGGAGCATCTGACACAGGGAAGGTGAAGGTAAGGGAGCTGGGACTGTGCAGCCTGGAGAAGAGAAAGCTCAGCAGGGTCTTACCAGTGCATGTGATGAGAGTGAGTAAAGAGGATGGCTTTTCCCAGTGGTGCCATTAGGCATCAGTGGTGACAGGACAAAGGTCAACAGGAACAAAGAAGAGAAATTCCAATTGAAAATAAGAAAAATGTCTCACAAGTATAAAATGAGAGATTGCTACAATAAAATATTAACAAATACACAGTAAGTAGACAGCTTAACAGTATTGTATGTACTGCTCTGCCTGTAACAATTTACAGAGTGCCTTGTCAAGGACAAGGAAGTTATTAATCATTGTAAGTAGCAAATTGATCTTGATTTTACAGACCAACTGAAAATAAATGTTCAGCAGAAAATGAGTTGATTCTTTTTCATTTTGCTGTTGTGCCAATTTCTGCTAAGAGCGCTGTCATGATTTTAGCAGTTTGTCAAAAAAGGCATGATTACATCCTAAGTACTGTCAGGAAGAATTTAAAATTCAACACTCTTGTGAGGAAAGTAAATGGAAGTATCCTGTGCCTCTGTGTGTTGCTGGCAAAAAAGGCATACTAACATCCAGCCAGAAGTGCTATTTTTAGTCAGCCTGTCTAATAAACTTTACACATGTACTTGTTAGCCTAATCATTACTTAGTTTTTATTTGTGGTGGTTATTCTTGTTTAATATAATCCTTTCTATTAAATAACATATATGTACTTTAGAATTAGAATGACATAATAATATAGATGAGAAGGTTATAATCTTTATGGGACAGAGAAAATAATTCATAGGTCAGGTGCAATAAAATGTAAAGAGGAAGATGAATATACCTCCATTCCTACAGACTACTAAAATGGTTGTAGTAATTTCTAACAGGAGATGTAAAGGAAAAAGCAATTCTCCAGTCCATGTCATCTTTTTCTAGCATCTTGCCTACTTAATGCAAACTCTTACTGTGTTATTTCAGTAATAAAATCTTGTCTCATCCAGCTGACGGAGAGGATGCAGATAATAAATTTCTGGATAAAGTGTAATATCAGTAAAAGTTAACATTTCTTGATTCCTTATATATTATGTTAGATCTTGTCTTCTTGATGGAATATTTTTAATTACATGCCTTTGGTAAGCTTGCTTAGAAGCTCTCTGGTGCTTGTCCTCAGGATATGAACTCAAGTTAAAAAAGATCAGTGAAAGAAATTATTAGGTCAGAAAGAGTGCGATTGTGGTACTTGATCTTGTATTCTGTCTTTGGAAGATAGATGATATAATGATTATAAAAATGACAGGGAACGCAATCAGAGAAATACAACCAAAGTATGATTTTTATATGCTGAACTCTTGTTGGTTGAGATTGGGAGGGCATGACTGGTGTGTATTTATTGAATGTGACTGCTCTGTGCTTGAATCTTACTATAACATCAGTGGTTAGAGCATGCAGAAATGCAAATCTTGAGAAGTAAGAGAAGGACTTGAAAAGTGTGTGGTGTATTGTTAGTAAATGCTTCAGAAAATGAAAACTGAACATTTATCAGAATTTGTAACCAGTTTCTGTGTTTTGACTCAGAACAGCCATTTTCTGAAACAAGCAAAAAGCCTTTATCACGCATCTGCACCTTCATTGTGGCACAGTGGGTAGTTAGAGCTGTAAGCAGCAAGCTATCCGATGGTGCTACCATTTGTTTTCCTAGGGAGTGCAAGCACCTGCTTCTCTACTTTATAATTTCTGTCACTTGAATAGAAAAGGAAGACTTAGCAAGTTTTAAGGGAAAAAGTGGAAAACAAACCCTTTGGTAATCTGGGAGAATAATGTGTGCTTAGCAGCTGGCAATGTCATTTTTGATTTGTATGTAATTATTATTCAGTTTTCGGTGGTGCTTCTATTTGCTGCTCCTGATGAGAAGATTCATTTGTACCCATCATCATTATTATCTCTTCTGACATGTGCCTTAGTGACATTAATCTGCATTTTATTTTCTGCAGTGGTAATAATGGGGTTGTCTTTCCCTAGCTTTATGTTGTTGCTGGGCTTTCTCAAGTTGTCCTCACAACACAAAGGAAAAGTATAGCATAGGGATCCAGGGAGAAGCAAGTAACACTGGGTGCGGGGGAAGCAGCTCCTCTCATCTTGCCTTCTCCTTGCCAGGCTGTGATGTGCTTTCCTCACTGGTGGGCAGGCAAGCGAAATCACTCCTGTTTCAAGTTGTGCAATTGAAAAATACTTAATTAAACGTCTCTAGAAAGGGTGCAGCTATAGAAGCTTTATATTCTTGATAGGAACATTTAAATCCCTTTTGCAGTTTATTCTGGAAACATGAAAGATTGTTGGGGGCAGTTAGAGATTTATTCACTTTTAGATGGACTGAAATAGCCCCATTACTTTCAAAATGCTAGCTGATAAAATGACTCACTCTTTTGAAATCATTCAAATGGTGTTTTTCCAGAGCCTCTGATACTTTATTATGAGATGCTAATGAGTCATGTCAGACTGCTGAGGAAACTTTGGGTCCACTGTGCTGTGACAAATCCTGGCTAGTGCAGAGCTGTAGGTGTACTGTTTTCTTCTGTTGTGATCTTGGTTTCCTGGGTTTTTTCCGTGCACTTACTTTTTTCCTATATTTACATGTATATGCTTTATGTATTAAGATCTTTTTTCTGTCTCAGGATCTTTTTTGGGAATTTCTATGAAAACACAGTATTCAACCTTGCACATCTGATTGTACTAACAAAAACCATGATATGAAATGTAAATGGAAGATGGAAGTTTCACCTGAGTATCTCCACTTCTCTTTCTGCTCATGTTCTTTATCCTCCTTGTCTTGGTTGAATATTGTATTTGAGGAAGACACTGAAATATCTGCACAGTTGCCATATAAAATGAGTGTATCAGTATTAAAAAGTGAAGGATTAAAATTAGGGGGTTTGCCTCTTTTTCTAATCTGCCTTAATAATAATGGAGGCAATAAGGGGAAAGGTATCTTTCCTTTCCCCTTATTGTCTCCATTATACTACTTGGAATTTAGTCCCCATCATATAAAGCCTCCATCTTTACACGACTGAGTTTGTGAGAAAAAAAAAAATCCCTCTCTTTATGACATTGCTGGAAATGTTACGCATTGCTGATTGAAATTTAAAAAAGGAGGTCTCAGAGTCCATGACTGAACAATCATTGAGGGCAATGTGTTCCATTTGTGTGGATAGCTAAAAGTCTGTGGGTTGGGACAAAGTAGAGGTGGTGGTTTGGTTCTAGCTTATACGTGGTCTCAGGTCATCTTTTTCTCTCCTTTAAGAAGTGAAGCGAAGGAACTGGGGTATCCTTTGCTTTATTCATTAGTATATTCACATTTCCTCACAAGGAGGATATGTTGCAGTTAGAATTTGTTATATGTCTTTAGAATGTGATATATTCTTCTTTTCCCTGAAGAACCTGAAAATTTAAATGATGTATATGTTTTCTTGTTTTGATACACTGCATTTTGTTATTCTCTACTAAGGGTCCCAAAATCCTCCAGGTATGGCTGTACTGAAAATTAAAGCATAATCTCATTGTCTTTTTTTTTTTTTTTTTTTTTTTTTTTTTTTTTTTGCAGCATAAAGCACAAATGTGAGAAAACTATTCAGGTTTTTTCCCCTTTTCTCAGACTGAACAAAAATGTTTTATTTTACAGACATTTAATTTGCAAACAAATAAGTCTAATTACTTGTTCATCCATGTATTAAACTATGCAGCACTCTTTAACGTGTGTACAGTTCTGAATTTATGTGACTGCTGTAAAATACTGATAAATACCTCTTTATGCTGTGACTGCTTAGAAGTGGAGCTACAGCGTTATAGTCATTTTGGCAAAGCCCTGTTGACTTCAGAGTTGTCACACCAGTAGTGGTATCTCTTATGTTACTGTGTAACCTCAGTTACCGGTGTCTTTGCTTGACAACATTTATTACAGTCATTGCTACTTTTACTTACCTTTTATCGTTAGTGTTTTGCTTCATTGGAACAATAATTGGATATATTGGAGGCATGAGCAGTTAGTGGAATAGCAATAGTTCCTAAAAATACCTACTTGGTAGCTTTGGTAGCTTGGTAGGGTGTGAGAGAATATACCACTACCATTGTATAGAATGGATGCATCAAAACCTTCCCCTGCAAAATACCCTTGATGAGCACCTGCAAACAAGAACAGTAAGCCTCTGTGCTGCATGGAGAATTGCATATTATGACCTACAATGTAAAAAGTGATGTTACATCCTCTAGATGAAAATACAGCTTTTGGTATTGTTGCCATTTTAAGCAATTGCCTTAAAGATCATTCTACATGTTTTTCATACAAGGTGAATAGCACAAAGGACCATTCATCCGTATTTTTTCTATCATTTACTAGGAAAAGTGCTGCTGTTGCCAAAGATCATAGCAGACCGTAGTTATTTGCCATCGTTCTCAATGTATACAACCGTTCTGGTTCTGAACGTATTGCCAGGAGTAGGGATTATACTGAGGGTTTTTCCTCCTGAAAGGTAAAATGTATCGGTACACTGTCATGTGAATGCAAGCAAAGCAATGCATTAGACAGAAATTTTGGATAGTAAATAAGAAATAGGTAAAACAAGTCAAAAAGTCTCCTCTTACGAAGAAGAAGGTGAGAGGGCTTGCAAGATAAATCTTCAGTGATTGAAAAGAATTCATACAAGTTCTTCAGGGAGAGGTCCCATGCAGTTGGTCCAATGCCTGCGCTGTGCACAGCTTGGTTTATGTGCGTCCATGTAGGATGGATGCACAGTGCAGCAGTCCTGGACATGCTCAACCTGTCACCTTAGACTGATGTTGATAGGAGGGTATTTGTGTGAGAAAGCCTGGTCACAAATACAGACGGATGCTGCTGTCTCTCCTGTTTCTAATACATATTAGAGGAGCATGTATCTCTGAGCAAGGCAAGGGACCCGCAACTATAAGCCCTGTGTATGTAATTAAAAGACAATTCCTGCCCTACAGAGATCCTTAATATAGCCTGTGGCACAGATGGATAAAAAACAAAAGGAGGATGACAAAGAACCACTGTTGCACTGTTCTGATGAAGTTCTACTGTCTAAAGTTTTCAGCTGTACTTATACAGTTCACAGGTGACTGGTTTTGTGGTGAGGGCTGAATTTCCAGCTATCACTGCATGCTTTCATGAGGATATATTCTTCTTGTAGAACTACTGTTGAAGGCTGCCTGTGACCTTATCTATAATTAGTTATAATTGTACCAACTATCAATTTTCATAAAATCTTCCATTTTTTTTAGAAAAACTGTTGAGCAAATTCTGATAAAGCCACTCAGGCAGCCTGAGATTTCCACAACTGAGAGATTTGCAGACAGAAGTCTAACTGATGCTATTTATGAACCAACTCTTGATAATGGTAATAGGAAATATGTCCCTTTTTAATAAATATTTTCTCCAAAGTCTATTTCTCATTGCTGTAAAACCTGGTGCTCAGCTTCCCAGCCTACCCCAGTGATAACTGATCTCTCTGTCTGTGAAATTCAGGTTACTTGGGCTTTGGCAATTAGATTTAATACCTCAACTTTAGTTACACAAAACTTACAACATAGACAGTATTTTTTCACCCAAATCTCTACCCGCTTTTGAAGAATAACATTATTTTAATGTGATTTGATAATAAAGTTAAACCTTTCCTTGGCACAGTTCCCCTGTGCCCTATTTCTTCCATTGTTTAAAATGAATAGGCTGTCTCTGCCCCTCTGTCCTTGCTGACTAAGTTGTTGGCTCTGCTGCACGTATTGCTTATGTATTGCTTCTGCTGAAGGGTACATTTATTTCCCCCAGCTTTCTCTTGGGAGAGAATAAAGGGATTGTTGCTCATCAGATAAACTTTTACGTGGTTGTTGGTTTCTTCATATGTGCAAACCTTCAGTTGTGCAATTCACAGATGGCCAGAGTTGGTCTGTGGACTGAACCTGGTTCACAAAGCAATACCAAGCTGTGGTACTACAAAGGCAGTGTTTGGCAAAGCCAAACACAGTTAGTATGAGCAGAGGCATGGGGACTGATCCAGCAGGTTTTTGAAACATCCAGTATTGCCTGCCTGAGTAGGTTCCTTGTTTGAGGATCCAGGTTGAGCGGGATAGGAGGTGTGCAAAACGAGGGATGACAGGAAAGCTCCTTTAAGAGGAGCGTTCTGGGCCCTGGGCAGAGAGCTCAGTGTGGTCTTCGTTAGGTTTGCAGTATGCAGAAAGCTGAAGAGCTTTGAAGATGAGTATGGCAGCAGTTTCCCTGCTGGACTCTGTGCTCAAGTGAGGAGACAGAGACCAGGGCAACAGGCTGTGCCACCTGAGCGGAGGTTTGCAGGGCACTCTGATTGCTGTATCAGGATGTGGAGGTATGTGACTGTCATGGCTTGGGTCTGTATTTGAGTTGAGGGTCACCATCGCCCTTCAGCAGTCTGGGTAGGAGAAATTTCTCCTCTCCGCCGAGGCACCATGGCTCTGGTGTGCCTGGACCATTGCCCAAGGAAACAATATGCAAGGCAGGGAAGGGACCATGAACTCTAGGAAAATTACGGGTATATTTAGAAGACTGGGGCTGGTGTCCATAAGAATAGCCATAATGTCTTACTGTCCTGTCTTCACCTGTAAGCTGCTGCCTGTGGAGTAGCCAAACCAGTGTGTCAACATAGACAATACTCCTTTCATAGCCTTGATTATTTTTTCTGGTTTAGGATCTTTGAAGAAGTAGCTTTGTAGCTAATAATGATCAATATACCTTTGTTTTACGGTGTCATCCATTTTCCTCTTGAGAAGCATTAAGCAACAACAGCGCTCTTTGGCAATGAGTTCCCCAGGTTGGCTGCTGTCCGGGGTTAAACCACAACCAAGAGCAATCGCAGAGATCTGCTGTGCATAAAGCAAAGCTAAGCATGGCTTTAACACAAAGCTTATTTTCCTGAAGCAGTTGTAAAAAGCCCACAGTGATAAGGCATTTTATTTTGTTGTTTTTCAGCACAGTAGAAAGTAGTAGAAAGTCATTTAATCTAAGCAACTGAAAATCATTTTAGGCTTAGCAACATGTTGAGACAAATGATAAAGTATTTAAAAGCTTCATTTTACTGAAGAATAACTGTCCTTAACAATTAAACTAATTTTAAAAAGCTTTCAGAGAGTCACAAAAGAAATTTAGCTTACAAAATTGACAATAACTTGGGATTTTTGGTTATATACAGTTTTGCACTGATAGTTTCACTGAAGCTTCAAAAATACAATGAAGATCAGGTAATTTTGAAGACACTGGCAGGGTTTTTTCTGTTCTGTTTTATCACTGTTCCTTTTCTAGTCTGCTGTTTCAAATATGATTATACTTTACTGTCTCTATTCTTTGTTGTTTTCATATTCAATGTAATGTAAATGCCATAGTTAATTTCAAGTTTAAATGTTTCAAAATTCTTAAAATAGTGTTCATGTTATTTATTTCTCCAAGAAAAAAAAGGAAAATAACGTTTCATTTTGCTATGTAGACACTAAATTTGGACTTGAAATAAATTAATTTGTTTCTGTAATCACATCATTGCACTAAGCCTTCGCTTGGCTTTACAGCGTATTTTTCATAGTATTTAGTATTTCACTATGCTAGAATGCATTTGTAATTATTTTTACTGTTGTGTTAATTAATTATTCATGTACATAGTCATTTCCATTTGATTGAATTCCCTTGGTTTGGATCACCCCACAGCCGTTGGCTTAGGCGTTCTACTTCTTGATTGATGCTGCATGGAAAAATTGTCATGGGACAGCGCTGTGTCCAGAGAATAGCTTGTGTTCAAGACTGGCTTGACAAGCAAAAATACTTGGAAATATCTCTATTTTCGAAAATAACTTTAAAAAACAAATAGAAAAACTAACATGTTCTACCCTGCACATTTCTTCAGTTTTCCACTATATTCCCAGTTCATGGTTTTCCTTGGTTCTACAGTCAACACAAGCTTTTTCAGACTGTTCCTTTGGCATTGCTTGTGCTTGCTCATTAGAAGGTTTTGTTGTATTGGTTTTATTAATACCAAATAATCTTTACTACAGGACGAAAGTTTGGCATACATTTTGTGATGACTTCTTTTTCTCTGTAGCTACTGAATCCTTTCCTCATGTTGATTCAGCACAAGTTAAGTCTTTTTTAAACCCCAAGTTTACATCTTTTGTCTCTTCCTTGCATTTTAAAGTTTTAGTTTGAAAACAGTTATTGTTTCAGTACCAATGGCATAAGTGTAGACTATGTACTGCGTACATTTTTTGTATGTAAAACTATCCTGTAACATTAATACAATTGTATATTTTCTCTTTCTAGTGTAATAGACAATAATAGAAAAAGTGTAATAATTCACCAAAATTTGATTTCTGTCATTGCTGTATACTGTCCTGTCCCCCTTCCTCCCTCACTCCCTTAACTGGACTCTTACACAAGAGATTCTTTTTTTTTCCCAATTCATATGTGTAACACTGTTTGCAAAAAATTTAATTCAAGTTTGTGGGTTTCATAATTTTGAGACTTCTAATTTCTATGAAATGTTCCCAGTTACACTTACTGAACTCCGACACATTGAGACTTTACATAGATTTATGATAACACATATTCACATTTTTGATCCTATTTCACAGCTGTCAGAAAAAAGATAAACTAATCTTTCTTGTTTACTCTTCACAGAATGTGACTTTCTTTACAGAATCACAGAATGGGCAAAGTTGGAAGGGACCACAGTGGGTCATCTGGTCCAACCTCCCTGCTCAAGCAGGGTCATCCCAGAGCACATGGCACAGGGTTGCATCCAGACAGTTCTTGAATACATCCAGTGAGGGAGACTCCACAACCTCTCTGGACAATCTGTTCCAGTGTGTGGTCAGATGCACAGTAAAGAAGTTCTTCCTGATATGCAGGTGGAACTTCCTGTGAATCAGTTTCTGCCCATTGTCCTATTACTGGGCACCACCAAGAAGAGCCCACCTCCATCCTCTTGACACCCTCCCTTCAGATACTCATAGACATTGATGAGGTTCCCCTCTGTTGTCTCTGTTTGAGGCTGAACAGTCCCAGATCCCTCTTGCAGTCCCTTGTAATGTACTTGCTTTATTCAGTATGGACCCTATTTTCCAGATACCCTGGTTGCCACTTTGATGAAATGCTTAAATTTATTTTTTTTTTAATATCATGTCAGTCAGTTCAAAAATATAACTTTGCTGGATTTTATTTCTCTATCAAATTGGGAAAACTAACTAGGCATATTATTGTGCTTTTCAGCCCTAAAAATTAAGGTTTTCGTAGCAGACACTGTTGGAGATCTTCTCTGTCTCTGTGTTGTATTTTACAGTGGAAATGAATCAGTTCCTTTTTCAAACCATCTGTTTGGGGTTTTTTTCATTATAACTGCAAATGTCTAAGTGTAGCTTCAGTTTTTGACAGTAAAAAATATGATCTTTGTAAATAAAGCCTTAATTGAGTTTTCATCTCTTCTTTCTGCAAAAGTTAGCTGGTAAGCCACAGAGAAGAAAAAACATAAAAACAAGAGCTTAAAGAAATGGATATTTGGTAAGTTAATTATGCTCAAATGTGGAAGTGTGAAAAACTTAAATGCTTTTAATAGAAGTATTTGCTGTCTAATAAGCAATGAACAGTTAAATTCATGAGAAAATATAAGAAGAAAACAATGGGTACACTTTTACAGAGGTATAGAAAGCTGGATAAATTTGCAGGTAGAAGTGTATCCTATCCAGACCTCTGGAGTAGTTTTTTAATTCCATTTATTATTTATCTCAACAAATGCTTAAATTGTATACCTATGTCTTGTTAGAAAACCAGTAGAAACATGCTATAAAATTTCTATTTCAGTGCCTGTGAGGTGATGGTTTGGTTGTTAGTGAGCTTTCAATCACTAACAACATGGACAGGCTTGGACTGGAGTTGTTGGATTGGCTCCTTGTCCTTTCTGCCCATCTCTACCCTGCCCAGCACTGTAGGCTTCTTGGGGCTTGCACACACACTCTGTGCTACACTTACTGTTTCAAGTTGTTTTTTGAAACTTAATTTGGCTTTTAACTCTTAGAGTTATCTATCATCAACGATTTAAAATGGTATAGGAGTACAGTTTCATCAGGTGTACTCAGCCTTTACTTGTGGCTTCCCAGAACTGACCGTGGTGTGAGTCTCAACTTTTTTTTCCTGAGAAATGGTTTGGCAGTGCTCAGGGTACTCTGGAGCATATGAGTCAGGCTGGGTGTATGTCACCAGACCTTCTTTCACCAGTTGTTGAGCACATCATGGGATTATGGGCAGGGCCCACCAGAAATGCAGCTGTCGAGTGGGTGTGATTTTTCTAGACATACCATTCATATCATTATGCCTTGGAGCTCTGCCTGAAGGATTTGAAAAGGGTCACACAGCCATAGGGGATGCAGGTATGAAGCTGAGTTCTGTATCAGCTGGAGGAGAATCTTACTCATTTGCCTTTAACATATAGAAATAACAGACAATTAAGCTTCAGGAATAGGAGAGAGGGGGATGAAATAAATATGGGCTGGCTGGTATAGGAGTGGTATGTCCTGAGAGAGAGGAGAAAGGCAAGAAGGATGTAAAAGCTGCATTAATCAGAGACAAGCATGGGGCAAGCATTGTGGAGTCAGAATGGGCAAAGTGACAGAGCTGAGAGACCACAATGGCTGGAGCAGTCAGGGGCATTTGAATTGCACTTCAGAAACTCAACATCTTTTGCAGTGGGGGCAGTGCATTGGTAAAATCATTGTAAATGAAGACCATCGCACAATTTGTGTTTGCTCCTAGTGAGAACCTGTCATTTCAGGTTGCACTGTACCATCCTCAGAGTCGCCTGAAAGCTGCTGTACATCAGCTTTTGAGCTGAATGACTGCAATAAATACAGACTGTCTCAGAAGCAGAAATGTATCCAGAGTCCACATATTCCAGCAGATGTGTGACTGGAGGAGAAATACTGTTTGTTCTAAAGGCTTCCAGTAGGATAAGATTTTTTTTATGATGTGTGGCAATAGTTTTGATCTCTGTGATGCACTGTGAGCCACGCAGGCTATCCACCAAACTTGCAAGAAAGTAAATAGACTGTGTGCTCTGACTGTCAGCAGTATGACAGATAGCTGAGGTGTTCTGGGACATTACTTCTAAGAATTATGTTTTCTTGGGGTTTTTTATGTGGTGGGGTTTTTGTTGATGTTGTTGTTTTTGTTTGGGTGGGGGGGGGAGATGTGGTTTAACTAGAAGATTTGTTTTTATGATTCTTAGTGTTTAAAAATTAAATACTCAACTGTTGTGGTTTTCTAAGGCAGGCATAGACTTTCAAGTTAGCTCCCCAAAATGACCTCTGACCTTATGTCATTCTTACTCTGTAAGAGTTGTGTTTTCAGTTTCAAGTCCCAGATCCTAACACTGCCAAGTTTTTAAAATTAATGTTAAAAGTGAAGCATCCCCCCAAAAAAGCAATGCCAACTTACAGGTCCAATGTCTGCATTAGTAATTTTTCAGTATTTTGTAATGCAGTAGTATTTAAAGCCATGAATAGGTGGAGGTGCCTGGTGTTTAAGGGCACTACTGAGGTAAGAAGTGAGTAGCAGAAACACTCAAGAGAGTTGACTGTCTAAAGGCTTCAAAAGACGTTTTGGCTTGAAGTGTAGTGCTTCAGTTTTGCTACAGTAACATTTTCTGACCAAGTCAGTTGCAAAATCTCAAATCAGGTATAATTGTTAACTTACTTTTTCCCCATCTTTCCTTTTCAAAAAATGGAGAAATGCCCTTGTGCTTAAGGCATGCTGCAACTTATACAGTGCTTTTCTCCTCCATCATCTTCACATGTCAAGAAAGATGGAGGGGAGCAGTTCCTCTTCAAGGACAGGATATGTCCTTCTTGCCATCAATACTATAAGGGCTATTTTGTCTCTGTATCTTGGTTATAGTTTCACTACCATGAACAAGAGAGGCACAGGATACATTTAGTAAACAGGTCTGTGCAGTGTGAGATGGGATGATTTGAGGGAGGGAAACAAGTTGTGTTTTGGATGTCAGTGAACTTGATGAAGTGGAAAGAATTAAAATGAGAAGTACTTGCTGAATTTACAGAGGAAAAGATGTGGCGTGAAAAGAAAGGAAATGTGCAGGAGGGAGATAGGGGGAAAGTAATAAAGCACAAAAAATGTTTCATTACAAAAAGAAAAAGTTAAATTGGCCGCAGCAGTGCACTACAATTAAGTTTAAGGCCTTGGGTGGAGAGAATACAGGCTAGGAGCTTTAAATTTTATAATTTTTCATTATTACTATTTTGTTGAGACAAATAAATTATTTGACAATAATTAAAAGCTTCTTTCAGGCTGAGGCTTGTGAAGTTTTCACCACAAACACATTTGTAGAGTTTGGTTATAAACTTCTGGAAATAGATAAAAATGAAAATGCTGATACAGCCTAGAGTGTGGTAATGAGAATATTCTTCAAAAACATGAGATGTTTTATTGCATTATGTCTTGGGATCTTAGCATTGAATAATAATTTCCCATTCATATCAATTTTGTTCTTCCCTCCTCTTCCTCTTTTTCCCCCACCCTTCCTGCCAGTCTGAGAGTACTTAACCAGCACTGCAGAATTCTACTTTGTATGAGCATCCTCCAGGGCACTTCACTATGATGGTGGAAGTGCTGCAGTTCCCAGGCTAATTGCTCCTAAGCTGGTGTGTAGGTTATCACCTCCTGCTTTGCTTTGTCTTGTGTCCAAAGAGCTGCTAGAGCTCACCTTGCTCTGCTGTGGCTTTCCAGTGGCTCTTGCAGGTTTGTTACACATCCGTGTCATCTTGCTGCACCTGCAGCACAGCTTTTTGCTGTTTGCCAGGCATAAATAGCAGGTGGTCCCCTCACAGGAATATTTTATGTAAGCAAAGCTTTTTCACATTTCGCTCTGCTCCTCCTTCATTGCCACTTCAGGCAATAGGCAGCAGCTCCTCCAGTCTCTTCAGAAATGCACCTTAGAAACAGCTTTCTGCAACTGCTGAAGAGTTAAAACTGTTGCTTAGTTCAAATGATAAAGAGCCTTGTACATTGGGCACTAGAATGCGGCTCCATTGGGGCATATATAATTGAATATACTTTTTTTTCTTTTATTTCAATCTCGCATTCTCTCTCACTTGAGGGGAAGCTGCATCTCTCCCTCGTTCAGCAGTCTGAGCATTCATATGTCCTATGCTCCTGAATGAGTGAACTGAAACAATATGCAACTTCCTATTTCAAGTGGCCTTTATGAAAATCACTGGTGAGCAGTGTTAGATTGACGTTTGGTTTTCTACAACTTGAAATGATTTGCAGAATGAGGTTTTCTTCACCACAGTAGTGTGATGCTGGCAGCACAGAAACTGTGTGTTTGGCTGCTGGGTCAGTTCTTCAGTCATGTACACCAATTTCACATAGCTGTAGCTGCACTTGCCATATTTTCCTGACTCTCACTAGCATCCTCCAAAAGGCAATGCAAGTTGGTTTTCACCTGATCTTGATGTTGATTTAAAAGCAAAGATAGCACTGTGCTCAACCTGTAACATTGCTTTTAAAACATCATTGTTGTTCCTTTTGCCAACTCCGTCCTGAGTTTGTGCATCCAGGGCCCGGCTGCAGCCCCTGGGGCCATTCCAGAAGCACACAGACATCTGCAGAAGTGCTTTGTCAGGGAGGTGGATGATGTGCTGATTCAGAAGTTATGGCTGCCCAGCCCCTCCCCACTCCCCATGGGAAGGCAGCGGTATTGTCGTCACTGCTCTTTTACAGAGAGCAATTGCTCCCCTTCTAGAAAGGCTGGCTTCAGCCTTCTCCGTGGAAAAGGAGCATCTCTAAGCCTTGCTATCGATGTGTCTTTGTGAAATTGTCACAAAATGTCTTCAAAATTTAGCAAGGTTGAATGCATCAGCAACCATGTCCAGCTGTAATGTTGGGGGGGTTTAAACAAAACTAGAGCTTAAGGTAAGACACAACCTATCTCCATTGAAAAGCTTTTTACTTGAGGAAAAAGGGATATTGTGGCAGGAAGAAGAGAAATGGAAGGGAGAAGCTTACATGGTCAGTGTTCAGGGCTTTCTAGGAAGGAGGCCAAAAGTGTGGGAAAGAATGTAGGTGAGGAGGCTAAAGGTTTAGGTTGTTTCAAATCAGGAGTGTCTGTTGGAGTTTACTTCCGAGTACTTAGAAATCAGCTAAAATATCTTTGAATTGTTAGGGTTCTTAAGAAGTCATGGAAAGCGAGAAATGTGCTCTGAGAGGACTAGGGAGGGACAGAGATGGATGCCTTCTCTTAACAGGGAAAGAGAAGTGATTGGTAACTATAAACCAGGTGTTGCAAAAAATGGAATAAATTACTAAATAATTTTCAAATACTTAGCAAGTAGCAAGGGAATACCCAAATGGATTTGTCAAGAACAAATTATATTGAGCTAGCCCGACTTCCAGTGTTGACAGACAACCTGGCAGAAAGTCTAAGAAAGAAGTATTAGATGTGATCCATTCTGACATTAGTAAGGCTTTTGACACTATTTCACCTGACATTGTACTATGCAAACCAGGGAAGTAATTTAAATGAGGTATCTCTAAAGTGACTTCTGTAGTGGTTGAAAAACTGCAATGAAGGTTTGGTTTTCAATGACCTGATAGTCCAAGTGGAGGGAGTTGGTTTTCTCAAGGGCTTTGTCATGTGCCCTTTTCTCTTTAGCATTTCTTTTGTGGTTTACGTAATGAGTTTGAAAATACGAAAATTGTGGATGGTGCTCAGCTGAAAGGGGTTATGAATGTTTTGAAGACAGGACAGACTTTAAAATATTCTGGGTAAATTAGGGTAAGGGTCTGAAAAAAGTAAGATGATGTGCAGTGGAAGCCACAGCAGGGAAGGAAAAATCAAATATAAAACAGCACATAAGAAGCTAAGCAGCTGTGCTGCAGAGCAGAATCAGTGTTCATTTTTAGTGGGTGACAAATTAAGCAGCTTAGTGGTGTGATACCATTGCAAAGAGCAAGAGTCTTGCTAAGTTTTATGAAGACTGTCCCATGTGAAGCTGTTATGGATGGTGTCTGCTGTATTTGCATATCACACTAGGAAAGGGATAGGCAAACTGAGTGCAGAGTGGGAAGGAGGATTGTTTTAGAAAACATAATGTGAGACAGGGATGAAGGACTAGCATTTTTTTTACTAGAATTATGAATTCTCTGTTTTTCTGTACTTGTCAATTCACCAAACATTCCATTACTCTAAGAATAATCAGATCCACTGGACTAGATGAAAGAAGAAGCAGGAATTGGCACCATCTGAAATTGGAGACTACGAAGTTGAGCAAAATGAAAAATACTTGAAAGAGGTGTACAATTCATGGAAAAACTTTGAGGAGCTTTGGGGTGTGACTGTTATCTTAGCAAAGAGAATTTGAATTCTTAATTCAACCTTGTTACTCCTACTACTTATCCCCTGCTGGAATTAATAGTACTGCACATAACTTTACTGTTTAAACAACCCCTTATTAGGATGCCAATGAGTTGCCTGCCAGGTTCTCCCACAAGTTGATGCCATGCTGCCTTTTCCTCTTCTTGTCAAGGAGACAGTCCAAGTCATTGCCTTGCCAGTTATACTCTCTTCAGACACCTACTTAATTCAAACTACTCTTTGGTATTTTTCCCCTTCCTCATAGGAAAAATGACAGCTCAGATTCCCTCAAATTACCATTTTGCTCATGTTCTTTAGAACAACTTGGTCACTGAGAAGCTCTTATGTTGCCCCTTACGCACTTTTATGGTTGACAGCATTCCTTCTTTACAATCTCTGGTTTGCTCTAGAAGACCTGGGCATCATCTTCCAGAGCTATGGGCCACAGCTATGAGGGTGAGGTCGGCAAACCGCCAGCTTTACCACTGATCAGTCTGTCAGATCATCTCTGTAGACCCTGGTGGTGCCTGGTGGAAAGTGTCCACCTGACATCTGCTTTCAATCCCCACTTTGCAGAGCAGCATTGCAAGCTCAGAAGCTTTCTGCACTTGAGTTCTGCTATGAGATGCATGGAAAACTGTCACCTGGTAATTGTTGGGCCTTTGGTGATATTAATTGGCTATGGATTATGGCAGCTTCTTAGAGGATTTAATTCTGTTGGGTCTCATGTCTCTGAAGATCTTTCCCTCTGAGACTGGAACAAATAGTTACAGTAGTCTATCATGTGTTGAAATTTCTGTATGGCATTGCAGTAATCATTAGTAAAGTGAAGAATGTACAGGGGAAAAAAGCTACAAATGCATCTAGCAAGCAAAAACTGGAGTGACTAATGTTGTATGAAGACAGAGTGAGAATCTATGTACCTTATAATATCTATGCAGATTTTCCCAGGGTATTCCATATAAAGTCTATGCCTTCAGTGTTTGCTCTCTTTGCAGAATTTCTCATTCTGTTCCAAACAATGCCTTTCTGTGTATGAAATACCTCTGGCATATTCTGTAGTCCTGAGATGACTACAAACTAGTTACAAACAGTTTTATTCTGTAACAGAGCACAAGTGTGAATATTTTAAATATCTGTTCATCAGACTAAAGAAGTGCTTTGGAACTGGGTGGGGCCAAAGCCACAGGAATTGTGCTTTCAAAAAAACCACAAAAATTTCTTTCACCTGCCAGTGCATTGAGGTTTGGTTCAAAACTTAATGCTGCTGATGCACACAGAATACATAGCAGTAAGCAATCTCCTGATGCTGAGGAAGGGGGAGTGGAAGCAGAGAGCTCTTCTTTAACTGTGTGCAATATATATGAGAGGGGAGGAAGAAACCACGAGGGAGGCTTTTTTTATTGTTTGCTGTAAGCATCCCCTTTTCTTTCATGGCCCATGGGTTAGTTTTCTTTCCGTTAATCTCCGGGCTGGTGGCAGGCTGCAGCAGCACAGCCCCTTGCTGTGTGAGTTAATGAAGTGAGTGAAGTCCCACAGGAGTCCCTGTGGTCTGTGGGAGAAACTTGTTTGGTGCTGCTTTCCGGGTGCAAGTGACAGTTTGCTTCAGGAGCTTGACAGAGTCAGTGAGGAGGGGGACATGGGAGCAGCGGAAGGTTTTTAAGCCCGTTCTTTCTTGACTTTTTCAGACAGGTGGCATTTGGTCACATAAAGAATGAAAGCAGCAGGTGAGTTCCCTTACACAGTAGGTTTGCCTGCCAGGCTGTATAGGTCCCCTTGTTTTCAGTCATAAAAGAGGTTGTTTTCTTTTGAACTTTTTGGATATGTTAATAACCAACATAGCACAGGCAGATACTTTCCAGTTCTACATGCTAACAGTGTAGTTGTTCACTCCATCAGAGCCAGGGAGAGCTGTGCAAGGCCTCCAAATGCAGAGGAGTTGAGCGTCACTTCATGTGCACCTAAAAGTCTCACTATCAAGTGCATAGGGCAGGAAAGAAGGGGGTAAGCATGATGCCTACACCCAGAAAACAAAAGAAAATTATTGTATTTGAGATAAAAATGGAGAAACAATAAATAAAGGTTCCCTCTGTTGATGCCATTTTATAGTCTATTTCTGAGTACAAGCTTATGTTGAATCTCATTTGACCAATACATTCTGCTGCTTAAACTGCCCTTGAGATGATCACAGTTTACCTATGGGAGTTTACTGTAGCTAATGCCAATGCAGATGTTTTACTAAAAAGAAATCCCCAGTAAGCAAACAACAAAAATACCCAAGTGTAGTGTTATGCAGAATTACATTTTTCACTTGTAGGTCAGATTCCTTCAAATTATCGTGTGGAAAGCTGCAGTCCTATTTTCATATGAGCTAATTGCCTGAATGCAGGTCTTTATCCCTGTCCTGGTTTTGGATGGGACAGAGATAATTTTCTTCCTAGTAAATATACGGTGTTGTGTTTTGGATTAAGTATGAGTTTAACGTTGGTATCACATTGATGTTTTTGTTGTTGCTAAATGGTGTTTACAGTAAGTCAAGGACTTTCCATTTTATCATCCCCTGCCAGCGAGAAGGCTGGAGGGGCACCAGAAGTTGCGAGGGGACACAGCCCCTGAGTTGGTGACCCCAACTGGCCAAAGGGATATTCCAGACCATACAACGTCATGCTCAGTATAGCAGCTGGGGGCGAAGCTGGTCAGGGGCTGCTGCTCAGGGTCTGGCTGGACATCACTTGGCGAGTGGTGAGCACCTGCATCGTGCATTATTTTTCTTCATGTTCTGTTCCATTAAACTATCTTTACTGCAGCTCTTGAGTTCTCTCACTTTTACTCTTTCGATTCTTCCCCATCCCACTGTGGAGGGGAGGGAAGGAGGAGGGGGAAGTGAGGAATTGGGTGTGTGGTGCTTAGCTGCTGGCAGGAGCAAAACTGTAACACTCTTAGTACTTAGCTGAGAAGGGTCTGTCCCTCAGCATCATAGCTCAGGCACAGCTGAACTGAAGGTGACGTAGATCAAAGTTGTCCACTGTGCAGAGAAAATACTTTGTGCTGCAGGATGTCTCATGATTCTTTGATGCAGAAAGAGCCACATCAGGCAGAGGCTCTGCTGAAGGATTTGTAGGTTTAGGACTGCTGTCTTCTAATCTCCAAGTTGAGACTTCTGTGAAAATTCTTCCCTTAGAAATCTTCTCCCTTCTACAAGACAGCCAGTCTGCTCCTTGGCTTCTCCGGAGGATGGGTTGGTATGCTTTGAAGGTGAGTGACTTCAGTGTGATCACTTTTGGCTTTGTCTACATCCTTGGAAGAGGCTGTGGCCACGAGCCCAGCACAGCAAAGCCTCAGTAGAGATGGTGAACTTTCTTGCTGGGGCTGTTCCTGTACCAGCTGATACGAAATGTAAAGCTTTCAAACTGAAATTCGTAGGGAGTGCTTGTGCAGGGAAGGTCAGGCTGATGGATTGTCAGCTTTAGTCAGTCCCACAGGGAATGGTGTGGCCTGAAATGTTGAAAGTTCACTTCATGCTGCCTTTGCACAGCATTTTTTTTTTATTATTATTTTAATGCCAGAGTTTCTTGCTGCTGAACTTTTGAAAAGATAAGTGAACTTCTTCCAAGTCCTTGAGGCCAGGCTGGCTACATCCCAGGGTTTGCCTTGAGGTATTTGTGGGCTGTGTTGTCAATCCAAGATTTCCTGTCAGTGTCTCTTAAATTTACCCTTGGATTTAGACTCAACTGTAGTCAGTGGTTTTGTTTCCAAGGATAGACTTGCATACCTGTGAAAGCTGATGGCTTTTGCCATGTGTATTTTTAAATTATTGAGTTCTAATCATGAAACTTAGGATAGTCTATACTTACTAAATTACCTCCTTAAACTAGACTTAGATTGTTTTTTGGATTGCAGATGCTCTCACCTCCACCTTCAGTCTCCCTTGTCTTTGTTTCCAGTCCTCAGGTTGCTTTTCCTTATTCATTAACTGTCCTTCATTTGCTTGGGGTTGCTCACATTCCTCAGAGATTTCACTGCGCTAATGTTGGAAAATAAAAAGTTTCTCTTCTTTGTGAAGAAGAGTTTGCAAATCCTGGATAAAGCTGTGTGAGAAACTATTTTGTATCATTAGCAAACAGGGCAAGGCAGAGAGTTGATAGTTTCATTTCCTTTAAAGAAGATGGATTTTTTAATGCTCTTTGATGTCAGTGGAAAGAGGAAGGGAATTTATGTCTAGTGTGCCATTCTCCTGATTTTAAAATCAATGTTTTTGTCTCTTCCCTTTCTCCCTGAACAACTCAGACTTAATTACATTCTTCAGTTGGGAACATAGGATTTATTTGCATTATCAGTTATAATTAAAGAAAAGTCCATGGTAATTACTGTCTAATATGCATTATCATTATATGCTAATGTAGAATTCTTGCAGACAGCCTTATAGAGCCAATTTAAAAAATGATCTGTTTAGATTCTTCAGACTTTTTCCATTCCATAAATAAGAATCACTTTGGTACTATATTTGTTGCATTTAAGAGATGTCTGAGCTTGAGGAGACAAGTCGTCATTTATAACGCATGTTCTGTTTTCCCCACACTTTAGTTTTCATTGCTGTTCTGTGATCCTTTTGCAATGCTGCAGTAACACATCAGAGCAGAGTTTTTATAAACTTGAGAAGATTAACATTACTAGGACCACTTCCTTTATGCTACACAGAGATGCCACCTGTAATAAAAAGCACGTTTTTGAAATGGTGAACATGCATGTAGTCAGCTTTCTTTTTAAATTACTTAAGTATGCTGTGGTTTCAGTCACGGTTCCACAAAGATGATGCCCTTGGCGAGAGGGAGATGTTAATTAAACAGCAGGAAGCCCCGAGACAGCGCTGCTGGCTGGAGGCTGCTGCCCTCTGCCTGTGGAATTCGGGAAATATATTCTGCTGCTCCCTTCAGCATTTAACCTGTCACTGCAAAACTCGCATATAGCTACCTTGGGGGAATCTTAGGAATTCCCGCTCATTATAAGAGTTTCTTTGCCGAATATTTTAACATCCCAGCTTTTAGGGTGATCTGTATTGTTACCATTTGCTAATAATGTGAGGAGAACTATCTTCTGGTTATGATACTCCCATTCTCTCAAAACAAAACAAAAAAAAAACAAAAACAAAGAGAACAAACAAACAAACAAAAAAAGCAGCAAGTTTGTGCTTTGTGTGTAACGTGTGCCATGTTGCCTAAAGGATCACCATACCAGCATGTCCGCCTTTTATTTTATATGTGAAGCCTTCTGGGATAACAGGAATTTTCTGGTTCCAGTTATTTTCTGATTTTTCTGAAAAAGGCCTTTTTGAAGATGCATGTGGTGTTCAGAGAGTTTAAATACAAAATGAACTGTATGGAACTAAATTAGTAATGAAGCAAAAAAAAAAAGATTTTTCAATGATTATTTAAATGTTGGTAGTAATGTCAGGCTTACTTGTGATTTGAAGAAGTTGATAATGTTTGCATCTGTATCCCATTTTTAATGTGTGTGCAAATCTCCAAGTGTACAAATAGGTGTTTGTGTGTTTAGGTATGAAGGATGTTATATAAACAATGTAAACCAAAAGTTCTGTGTATGTTTAGTAGAGGCTTGTGGAGTAGTGTCAACCTTATGATTACTTCATCATACAAAATAAATTTTTTAGAATGGTGTTTTGGGAAAGAGAGAGAGCTTTAAAGTGACTTACTGAAAAGAGCCATAAAAATCTGTCTCTTTTATCATTTTAATGACTTTCATTTCTAAACTTGTCTCTAACGAGTTTGTTGAATGCTCACATTTATGGAAGTAGTGTGTTACTTTAGCAGAATACAGCATTTCCATGAAACATGGTATCAGGCACAAAAAAAAATCCCAGAGATCAACAATTCATAGGTTTTAAATGAGAGGCAGAGTAAGTAATGGGCTTGTCTCTGTAATTAATTGAGCCCAAAATGTTGCAGGCTGGGCACTCCTACCAGCTGGTTTCAGCAGGTTCCTTAGATCCCAGGGAGGGTAAAGGCATGTGGATGGTAGGGCTGGGGCTTTGTAGCCTGTCGGGCTCCCTCATTTATATCCAGCCTCTGGCATTTTAAATTTCAGAGTAAAATGCAAGTAGTGATTTTCTTTTTTAGAGAATTCCATAAATATTTTAAATGAAACAGAACATTCCATTTCATGAATCTTGCATTATTTATTTTAAGCCTGCTGTAGTAAGGAAAACTGAAAGTTTGTGTGGAGTGAAAGGCAAATAGAGCCCAGTTTCATATCTGTGAACGTTACTGTGCAAAGTATAATTAAAATACTGGATACTTGCTTGATGCTTATCTGGAATTTGCAAGGATGCTGCTTAGATTCTTCGTGCAAGTTATCTTGCAGATGTGCACTGCAAAGCAGCCGACCATCAGCACTGAGTAAGATTTGGTGCAATGTACTGCAATGTTCACGTTGTGCATTGCCAGCAAAAATGTGGATATTTTTTGGAAGAGGAAAGTGGCAGCTCTTGCCAGCAGAGGGAGTCAATGGACACTGATCTGGGACTCCTCATTTGTGTGCAGGGGTGCTTGGAGTGATGTGTGCTCCACTATGTGTGCATACATACTCAAATTTCTGTATGCTGCAGTCTTTTTTATTAAAATCTTGATAGAGATTTGTGCTTATGGATCAAAAAAGGTGAAGAAATGCATCAGTGTTACCACATTTCACTTTTAAATAAGAGGGATGAGAGTTAAAATAATTATCACCTTGTTGCAGACACATCAGACAAGATGACCGTTTTCCCCATTTTACTCTAATTTTGATAATATCTAAGGATTTAGCAAAAGAAGGTCTTTTTTTCTTTGTTACTCAATTCTGTTCACAGAAAATCTTTTTAAACCTCACCAAAAACCCCTCCAATTAAAAAAATAATCATGCTAGTCTTGGTCTTTAAAAGAACATTATCATAGTGAGCCCCAAAGCCAAACTCCTGGTCATTAAAATAGTTTTTTCTAGCATTTGCAGCAATTTTCTCCTTGTTAGTATTTGTGAACTTATGGGGCAGCCATTATTAATCACTGTTGTACAAGTCTCAAGGAGTTACAGTTTTGCCACTTGAAAGGACCCTCTTGGTGCCACAGTGGGCAAGGCAGAATGACAGGCAGTGATGTTCAAGAGGAAGTCTTGTTCTTGCCATTGCTACCAGGTTTGATGGAGAGGCGTGTGCTGTGTGTGAGGGAGGATCCAGAGTTTCAGCTGGGGAGCAGAGGGCAGCAGCGGGTGGCAGGGGTTCAGCACCCCACAGGGTGCTGGCTCTTACTAATCCACCCTAGGGACATGACGAGGGTGGCAGTGAGGTGTCCAGTCTCAATGAAAGGCTCCTTGTTCTCCTGTCACCACTCTTGGTGACAAAGGGCTGGAGGCAGCTCCATCCCCTTGGATTTTGAAGCACTGGTAGGAGGGAAAGGCAAGGAGAAAGGGCATTGTGCCTCCCAGACTGTCCATAAGGGAAGGACAGATTTAAGATGGTGGCTGCTCAGTGCAGTAGGAAGTGCTTTGATCAAAGCAAAAAAAAATAGTTCCTGGGACCCAGGACCTTATGTCACATTTTACTCAATCCTAGCACCTAGATTGAACATCTCTTGCTCTGAAAGTAGAATGTTTTTCTTGAATTGAGCAGTAGCAGGAGACTGTTGTTCCCCATCTACTGAGCAGATCTGGCTTTAACCCATAGTTACTATCACCTCTACTCCACCACCTGATTTGAGAGAGGAGCATGGTCCTCTTATCAGTGGAAAAGTTGCAGTTGTTCCACATTTGTGACTTTGTCTCCTAGGTTGTCTTTTTTTGATGGTCGTGGTGGGGTTTCCTGAGTTTTGCAAACAAACTGTCTCATTTCAAAAACAACCCCTAATTGCTGCTTTGGCATAAGTGAAACAGTCTTCATTATCTTTTGTCAGAAATAATTCCTGTTGATCCTTACATAATCAAGACCGTCATCGTGTGCCCCATAATCGAGTGGGGTTTTGTGTGCTGGTCACTCGGTCACTACTCTGGCCTCTGATGGCATGTGTCACTTCAAATCCTGTAGTGCAGTTGCAGGCCACACTGTGTCCCAGGCCTGAGGGAGGTAACACACGATCTCACTACAGGTGTTTGAGCCAGTGTAAGGAATCAGTCTGAGGCAGGAGACTGCAATGTGTGACAGTGACAGAGCCCCCTCCAAGGTGGTTTTGAAAGTTGGTTGATACTTGGAGAGGATTTAAAACAATTCCAGCCTTCTCTGTTTCTTTTCCAAACGTGAAGCAAACTTGGGTTTTCAGTCTTGTCTTCCCACCAGATGCTCAGTTCAAAATGTCCAGGTGCTTTTTCTTCCCATGTTGCTTCAACAAGCTTAAAGGGAAGAGGAGGAGTAGGAAAACTTCATTTAAGCAGCATCCAAAAGATGCTGAAAAAAGAGTGCTTGACTAAATGTGAAATGAATAGATGTTCCTCAAAAGCTGTTTGTAAGGCTCAAAATAAAATACAGCTGCCTTCCCTGAAAGCTTGCTTCTTGCACACTGCAGACAGCAAGGGAAGCTTCTGCATCGTCAGGGATTTTTGTTTGCAGCCGGTTCACCAGTGCTCTAATGTTGAGTATATATTCTATAGCATAAAGGTATGAAGGGAAACTTATTTTTGATCTCTTACAAAATCAAAGCCTTCTTTTATGACACCTGTTTAATAATCTAACATAGCGGAGAAGTATGGGAAACAGCTTTTAACCTTGAAAATCAACTTGGGAAAAATGCTATGAAGAGGATTTATGTGGTGACAAATGTAACAATCCACTGAATTGCTTTTTCTCCTCGTGAACTTTTATAGCTCTCCAATAGCGATATGGTATAAAACACCAAGAAAAGTATGCTTTCAACTTTGGAAAAAAAATGGTATTTGTGGCAAGTTTAAAAAGTAGTGAGATACTTATTTCTAGTTTAATAAAATTTACAAGAGCTATTTTTACATGGTTTTTCGTTTGTGTCTTTTTCTGTTGTTGTTGGTTTGTTTTTGGGGTTTTTTGGTTGGTTGGTTTTAGTTTTTTGTTTCTTTGTTTTTTTAAAGTTTCTAATTGGGTCTTACTGAGTTTCTTATTTGGTCTTACTGAGCTGGTTCATTATTGACTTAAATGTTCTTTCCACTCACAAATGAAACACCATGTGGTTCACCAGCAGTTGGAGAAAGAAAGGAAAGACAGAATTGTAGATTTTGTTGCCCATGTCAGGGAGATATTTTACATATTCTACGAAGAATGGAACAAAAAGAACACTGGTTGTAAAAACAACTGTTCATAGTATTGAAATCCCTGACAAACAACAAAACAAAACCAAACTAGAGCAGTTTTCTGAAATACAGTAGTCTTTTGTGAAGTGTACATGACATGGCTCTTCTGCTTAATTGTAATTCCTATATCTCACTGATCAAAGACTTGACCTTTCCTCATTAACTAACTGATTCATTAGCTTTTTCAGAGGATGACTTCCAGTGTCTAATGCCACTCTGTGCTAAGATTTTGAACAGGCTCATAATGAGCATCATACTGTATTTTCCCTTGCATCGTTCTCATAACTTTTAATTGAGGCTGTCTTTTATTACTCTGGTTCATACTGCCATTTTGCTGCAACTAATTTCCGTACAATTTGGTATGTCCCATCCCTGAAATGCAATTTTCTTTGTGCTGGTAAGTGCACAACACAAGTTTCACATGATTATTTTCATGGGACATTTGTGTTTGATAAAAAGTTAGGATCAGAAAATGGTGCCTCCAAGGCAAAATTTTGCAGTATTTGAAGAACTTGAGGCAACTTTACTGTGGCTGGGGCAGAGCTGGCATGGATTAAAATTAGGAGAAAATTCTCTGCGAAAGACTTGAGGGAGGGTTATGGGTGTCTGTCATTCCTGCTCACCACTTACTGTTTTGTCAATCTCTGTCTGTGAATCTGAACTGAAATCAGCTTGTTAGTCTTGACAGAGAATTAAACAGAGAGGAGGCAGTGTTATAGAACTGATCATTCAAATCCATTGCTAATGGCAGAGTTTCCTTCCAGAGCCAAAGACAAGGCTGCTCCCAGCAGGAACTGGGTTGTCCAGGGAGCCAAGTGGAGGTGAGCTACACAGCAGCTGTAGCTCAGTGCCTTTCTGCAGGGCCTCATCCTTCATCCTGCTTAATGTATGGCTGCGCTTACGGATTTGGAGGATGGAGAAAGAGCCTGTCCACTGACATGTGGTTTTAAATAACAGGCAAACATTTCAATGCTGGCAGGTTTTTTGAGTGAACAAAAAGTAGCTTTTTGTTAGTCAGCCATCATCTAACCATAAAAAGTGTACTGTTCAAATAAAACCATGATGGGGGTATTGAGGGATGTGCTATGATATAACTGTAGGGCTGTTATTTATTTCCATGCTGAAGCTTAAGGTATTTAGTTACTTTTGATTTGTTTCTGGTATCTCGGCATAAGTTTCCAAGCAGCCTTATACAAAGGGTGTCAAGTTGCCTCTTAATTAGTATTGAACCTTCTGGGAAAGGACTGCTGACTCACTATATAACTCACTCTGCAACTTCTTTGTCATTTGTCATACGCCACTAAGCAACTCTTAGATATTAGAAACCATCCATCATTACCTCTCTCAGCTGGATCCAAACTGACAGCTTACAAATGAAAGCCTCCCAAAATCAAAGTCAATCTTCTAAGAGATTCAGTCCCTTAAAATAACGTTTCAGGTGGAATAAACTGAATATTAATGGCACTGATACGAAGACGAACCTCTGCCATTTTCTCTTCTTTCTTTCTGCTCAGAGGGAGTGGGTAGTCTTCTCCTGGTTTGCAGCTCTCTGTGGAGTTAAACTCCAGACACTGCAGGCATTTCAAATTGGTTCTACCCCTCTTCCCACTCCTCTTTGGTTTAGAGAGCTGAAAGAGAGAACACGGGCCTTTGGGGACTGAATCCTGCCAAGGACTGGATTCACAGCCACAAATTCTGGATGAGACATCTGTTGTGCCTCTGATCGTATCAGTGCTGAAGCTTATTGCATTATAGCTTTAGTTCAGAAACTCAATCCTTTAAGGAAAATATCAGGGAATATGTTTATTCATGTAGGCTTCCAGATGTTACATCAAAGATTAGGGCTAGTAGTTGCTATGAAAGCAAGTGGAAACAGGAACTTGAGTTTACCTCTTCTCAGACCCTAAAGGGATACCGTCAATATAGGGTTTATTTCCAGGTTTAAAG
>VYZT01057536.1:0-15286 GCA_013400735.1 Pomatostomus ruficeps | reverse complement strand
ACCCCGACACCTGCTTCCCTTATAATCCCGTGTAAGGGCGGCTTCGGCGCTCTCTCCCTTCGGCAGCCGCAGCCCGCCTCCCCAGCTCCCGCATTCAGGTACATTGTATCGCCTGCGCGGCAGGTTACAATAAACTGAGTGATCGCTACCAGAGAGGGTCCCTCCGCCTCTTCGCTTCTGCCAGTTTGCTACTGTTTCACCGACGGCTGCTGCTCCTTAGCAGGGACAGACGGTGCGGCTGCGTTCTAAAGCCAGCCAGAGTGCCAGACCTGAGCGGTCTGGCGCGGGCGGTGCCGGAGCGTCCGAGCGCTATTTGCTGTCGCTTCTGCGGACCAGTAGAAAAGCTGTCCGGGCAACCGCCGCGCAGCGACAAAGGGGGAACATTTTTAAGCTAAAAGAGGAGAGATTTAGGATGTTGGAAGGAACTTGTTACTGTGAGGGTGGTGAGACACTGGAACAGGATGCCCAGAGAAGTTTTGGATGCCTCATCCCTGAAAGTATTCAAGGCCAAGCTGGATGGGGCTTTGAGCAACCTGGTCTAGTGGGTGGCAGGGAGATTGAAACTAGATTATTTTTAAGGCCTGTTCCAGCCCAGACCATGCGAAGATGATGATGACAACTTGTTTCTGAAGCAAATCTCAATTAGTTGTGACTATGCTTGAAGTTCCCTTTGAGAGACTGCAACGTACTTGTGCTACTATAGTTTCTCATTTTCCTAATACATGCGGCATCTTCTTATTTTCCAAGTCTTTTAAGTCAGTAATTATTTTTAAACAAATATTTGTGGCTAAGAAAGGATGGAAAAAGCTGACCAGTGTGTTTGCCAGTAGCTGAAATGAAGTTAAGAGTGAAAAGTCAGAGTTGTACTCAAAGGTTTTTTAAGATCTTTCTCTAGTATGAAACATCTCTTAGCCTTTGTATAGTGACACAGTTTCACTGAAAAGGACAGGTTTAATTTTTGCCAGCAATTGAAACAGACTGGTAAGATAAAGATTTTTTTGTAAAACTCTGATGTGGGATTCCTGTAAAGGATAATGTAGGCAATGCTGTTCCTTATGTTGTACTACAGGGTAATGTATACTGGAGAGTTATTTTCATGTGGAAAAGACATATGTATTCTTTTTCTTTTAATACTGCATTATAAATTTTATAAAATGTATCATTAAATCAGACTTTTTAAAAAGTCAATTAAAATGTGAATCTGCTGTAAAATACTTCAACAAAAAAGCATCCCAGAATGTGGCAATATTGAGTGATTTTATCTCCACTTGTTTAATACCCAGTGATTCAAAAAGGTTAACACTGCTTGGAGCCAATAAATTAAGATTTTGGGGTTTTTTACCTAGAAGGCTCCTAAATTATTTTTCCTAACCTCTTCCTAGGCAGTGAAGCTAAAATACTTGTATGGTGCCATGCAATGGTGTTTTGGCATCAACTTAGATCTTTAACAGATGTATTCTTGTCATCTGTTAACCACTTTCAACACACATGTCCTTGCTTTTCAGTGTGCTATATCTCGTACGTGGCATGTTCTCCAGCGAGGATGTTCTGAAGCCAGAGCAGCTTTTATGACTCCTAATGACCTGTAAAGCTTTCTGCTGCAGTGTCTGCTTGAAATTACCCTACAGTGTTGCAAAGGTGGTTAATAAAGCTAGAAAATAGCTGCTGTAGTTGATTTAATAAAAATGTAAATTTACAAGATCCTCCAAATTATGCAAAGCTGACAAGTTGTCTGTTTTGATAATCTGAGCACTGGGGAATAACAGGGTGTCTTTATTTCACTTGCATTTTTATTCCTTCTCTCTGTAGTGAAGGGAAATCTTCATAATAGAGGAGTATTCATTGCAAAATGCCGAACTGACAGCCTGCTGCTGCATGGGAATACAGTTCTTCTCTTTGGGATGACAGATTTTGTTCAGATAGACATTCCTGGTATTGATATAAGGTTGTATCAAATACTATAGTAGAAATGATTTTGTTTTCAAAACAGAAGTGTGCATATAGCCATTTGTTATTTTCAGAGCTAAATTAAGTCTCTTTGTTCCTTAAAAACCTGACTTTCCATTTGAATAATGTGGTAGATGCCAGCAGTAACTTGTAAAATGATGAAACAGAATACTGACTTGCACAAAATCTTAATGCGTTCAGACTTCATAATATTTCATTTCAATATTCTTATGCAAGTAGATCCAGTAGACATCACTGCATTTTCCTGACACGTGAAGCACTTGATATCTGCATGTCTTTCTTGCAGCCTTAATGTTTTACTGAGACTGTTGTTTGAGTACCTTGCTGTCCTCACTGAACCCCATGGGCTAGCTTTCTTTGAAGGTTTGGGTCTTTGGTGAATGTCGCTGTGACCAAATGAGTTCTCTGTGGTGCATCTGCTTCAATGTGGTCACACATAAACTTATGTAAAGAAAAATAGGAGCATGTGACACCCAAAACCAATTATGGCAGCTCACGTGGACAAATCTCCTGCCAAGTGAAAGAGGGAATGGGATGTAACCAGTTTTAAGGTGTTGTTCAGTCACTGTGTGAAAGGAAATGTTTGATGCAGTATGAGTGGAATTTTATGTAGAAATAGTCTTCTGGGTATGTATATTCCTGTGAAACAGAAGGGTGTGTTTTCTGCATAAGAAATTCATTTTTTGCAAACTCTTTTTTTTTCCCCCCCAAAACCAATTTCCTATTTTGCAGAATTTGTGTTCTTCATTGAATACTGGTTCTTCACAGTAATTTCCTGATTGTATCTAAATATCACACTGTATAAAGATTGTAATCTTCAATTTAATTTAGAGAAATTTCATTACATATTTTTTTATCCTACAGAGAAGTGTAATAGATAGTAACATTTTTTGGTGATTCATTTATTTCTGCTAATGTGATCTGATAAGATTAACCAGAAGTTTGTGTTAAATAGGATACATATATTACACCGCCTGTCTTACCGTATGGAAATACAAGCTTCGTTCATCTAGTGACCTTCTACTGAGTACTTATGAATACAAATTCAGTTGAGAAATTATTTGTGTGTTATATATATTCTAGATTTGTAAATAATCTTTCAGATTCCTGAAGAAAGGAGTGAGTGCAACAAATTCATGCTACTGCTGAAAAGGATCACAGTGAAAAAAGATTTTTACAGATGAGTCCAGAGAAAATTGTAACTAAATGTGTAGCTCTGTTAATTAATTAATAAGGAAGAAATGTAATTACTACAGTTTAATCTGTCTTATATAGACTATAAATAATTTTTTTTAGTATGTCTGAGGGTTTTTGATCTCCTAATATTATATTACTTACCTTTTTGTTTTTACCTCCTTCCCCATTTTTCCTCCTGAAACCAGCTGAGTCCAGCTGCAGAGCTGAATGACTGACACCTCAGAAAATTACGGCTGTCTTTTGGAATGTTGAAACATTTAATAATCACAAAATACTTAATTTGGTAAATATATATAGATATTAACACATGAGTTATAGTTAAATTAATTTCGGGAGTAGGACTTTGGACAAGAACAGTTTGGTTAATCCTTGTGATTCTTGTCCTGAAAGCAAGTGATAAAACTATGTCTATCATGAGTGAGTATTTTAGAAATTGTTCCAATAACTGGATCTTTTCTAGACCTAGCAAAAATGAGGGAAAAAAAATGCAGTACATAAAATATATAATTATGTTCTGTGTTGTATTTCAAGTGTGAATTCTTTGTCTTCTGAAATCTTTTTGAGAAATTCAAATCCATACGTGACCTCCCTTGGCAAGGACAGAAAAATTGTCTGAAGAAACGTAAGCAAAAAATAATCCTATTGACTTGGTTGGAAGTGACTATTGCAGTGCTTCAGCGGCTATTTAGCATACACACCAGTAATCTAGAAGTAAAAAACAACACAATAAGCTTTTTGGATCAAGGAATGTATCCTTTCACTGTTAGTAAAGTCTTATCTGACCAGATCTGCTGCTGGTTTTGAATATATATCACAGTTCCTGTATCATTATTACAGTTTTACATATTTCTACTTAATCCCATTGGGACTCAGCATTTCCTTACCTAAAGGTTTAATTTTTCTCTGGCACCTGAAGTCTGACTTTTGCAGCCTCCTAGCTCTGTAAGTGTGCTCTGTTTTGCATTCCCTGCCAAAGGGGCTGAACCAGGGTAAGTCAAGAAGTCAGATCACGAAGCCAAGCAGCAAGAAGTTCTTTTTCATGGTGTAGATACAACCTCTTGCCATTCTTCCCAGCAAAAGTCTTCAATGATGTTAAAATTGCACAAAAGTGGACTCTTGGGGTGAGACCTACTTACCAAAATGATCTTATTTTGAAGGGCAGAAGGAGCACTGCAGGCTCACCTAGCACTGATGTTGGCAGGTGATGGCAAGGTCCATGTCCAAAGAGGTGGGATTGGAGACCTCACTGCCTGGTGTAGACAATGCTGACCCCACAGCTGACTGGGAAGAACCAAAGAACAAATGGTAGGGCAGCTAAACTCTCATCTTGCAGTGTCTTCTGGTTGCCCATGAGTTAAGGGGAAGTGTTTAAACTGGTCTGCCTGGGTCCAGCAAGGTTTATGGCATCAAGGACAGGCATCTGGTGGATGAAAAGGCAGTAATAAGGATTCTGGATGCTAATCTTTAGAAAGCAGCACATTCAAGCAGCTTTGGCATCTCAAACCTGAAAGAGCTATGAGCAGGGGCTGTGTGCTGAGGCCATAGCCTTTGGTTTCTGGAACAGCTTTTCCAGGGGAGCAGAGAGAAAAGAAAACAGATATAGGGTGGTATTTATTGGTATTATTGGTGTGAAGTCCTGTTACCTGAGCAGGAGGTGGCAAGAAAGAGTGGTGGCTTATTTTTTCCTCTAAAAGTATATTGGCAGAGAGAGAGAGACACTTACCCCTTCTCTTGGTTTTCTCTTTATGGGAGAACAAAAATACACAACTCCTCTCCCCTTTCCCCTCCATAATACTCTCAAGACTTTCTGTTTTCTTTCCGGACCCCTGAATGACACTGACGTAAACCTCCACCTTCATCCTCTGGTTTCACCCCTCCTTGTATGCCCTGTCCATCCCCGGCCAGAGGTCTGTGGTTACAAGGATGGAGCCATCAGTCCATGCCTTCACGTGCCTCTGCTTTTCCAGTGGCTGGGTTTTATGGCTTTCTGGTACAAGAGCAGCTACAAGAAGCAATAACAAGGTTGGCGAACAGATAACTCAATTACCCCCATCTGGTTTTAATGACAATGAAATAAAATCAATTTTCACCAGGTCTGTCTGGGCAATTGCAACTGTGCTGATGGAGTGTTTCACCTTACCCTTGGAAATATGGCTGTTGCTCTAACCAATAAAATAAAAATAAGAAAAACAATCACTGTAATAGCAAGCTGGAGTACAGAAAGCACAAAGCTGCTGATGCAGTGAAGAGCAGACAAGGAGAGAGAAGCGGCTCAGAGTGTGACAGCTGTCCATGCTTCCTCCTGGCTTTCTGTAGCTGGTCGTAGAAGGTGTGCACCATGACACTGGAACCTAACATTAAATAGAGTGATGGATAAAAGATGGGAGAAGATAAACTAAGCAATTTTGTAATCAAAGCACTTCAATGGGACAGAATATATGAAGACAGTTTTAAATATATCACTCAAGTGAAGCATAGATCTTGAGAAAGAAATAATTATTTGCTGTTTTAAAGGAGAGTATATGGTGCAGAACATGGGGTTCGTGCATAGATTTTCGTGATAAACTCTATATGGAATATTTTGCTTTGCTTGCTTGGTTTATAGAATGGGTATGGAGTTTTGTGCACAAGGGTGTATGAAGCTCGTGTTTAAATGGTATGCTGTACTTCACAATTTTCTGAATGAATGATAAAAGCAGGTTAATTTGCTGTTTGAATAGGCATGAGAAAACATAAAACTCCTCATGAGCTGAAGAAATCTTATAAATGGTGCAATGTTTGGCCAGCAAATGTTCAGATGCACTAAAATCTGCTCTCTTCTCCCTTTAGTGAAGGCAGAAAACTTGATTCGCTGTGTGTTTTCTATTCAGCATAATTTTATTTTGGTGTGTTCAAATGTTTGATGGTCCTGCCCACACACAACAATCCATCAATTCCCTCCACTCTCTCCCTCCCCCTGTGGTCTGTGCTTCAACGGCTGTAATATAGTTGTCTACAATTGTCAAAAATCTTTCCTGGTTATAAAATCAGGCTTTTTCTTTTTTCTTCCTTACAGATCTGTAAGATTAAATCTTTAATACGCTTTGATTAGAATATTTCCATTTGAAATAGGCTCCTTCTCCCCCAGGAGTAGGATTCCTGGTGTTTTTGCCCTATTTATCCAGAGGGAACAGTAAGGGAAAGAATAGATACGAGGAAGGAGGAGAAAAATCACCCCGTGTTGCTGAAACGTGGGGCCCTTTGCCTGGCACAGCAACCATCATTCCCTGCAGGGTCAGGGAATGCGAGAGGCTGGGGGATGTGTCCCTCTAATATCCGCGTCCGTGTGCAGTTGGATGCTTTCTAGCTTTTAAAGAAATACGGCTTTTTAAGCCCTTCATCTCCTCATGCAAGTGGTGGTGACGGTGGTAGTAATGAATGACACAGCTTTGCCGGATGACATGGAGCTGATCTCTGCATCAGCCAAGAGGAATTAAGCTTTGTCACTCCCCGCCGGGGCTACCTTTTGCCTGGTATGTGCAGGAGGAGGAATTCACAGGCTGCTGCTGCATTCACCCAAGCAGAGCCCCGAGCGTGCTTTGCCAGGGGAGGCAGGCAGCCAGAATGATAGCTGTCTCTTTTAAATGCCGCTGTCAGATCCTGAGGAGACTTGCTAAAGGTAACGTGCTTTCCTTCTTACTCATCCAGGGGCTCCGCTGCATCCTTCCGGAGACACAGCCTGATGTTTTTACTTTTAAACATGACCGTCCTTCCAATGTACTGTCAGGCAACAAAGCACTCCTGATACAGGAGGGTGTAGAGGCTCTTTCAGTTAACATTCCTACGTGTCCCAGGCTGTGGTCCTGTTAGGAAGATAGATACCCTTTTTTTCTTTTTTTGTCTTGTTTTTTGGGAGGGAGAGGAGGGTGTTTGGGATTTTTTTGTTATTGCTAAATGGAGGATTTTTTTCCCAAGTGAAGTGCTAAAGTTATTGTGGTGTGTAATTATTTTGTATTTCTGTTAACTGTTCAGAGTCCCTCCTGGGTCAGTGCATGCTCTGCCTTACTGGGAACAACTGACCCTGCTATCCTGGACCTATATCCAGGATGAATTTCTGTTGTTTCATGTCCTTTGCGAGCTATTTTTACCTGTGCTTTAGATGCCAAAGGCTGTTACATGTGATGAAGTATGGATAGCAGCATGTGTTTTTTCAGGGCTGCTCTCTCATGTCACACTTTGGAAGTTAATTTGCCTGTTACAGCAGTGTGCATTTTATCTTACTGTAAATCTTTGTAGTCTCTTGTTTTACCACTTAGAACTTTAAAATACTACTCTGAGTCCTGTGTGATTCTTAAAGCAGATATGTGAAAACCTGCCTAAGACACCTTCCCTGTTCAGGAATGAACATACCTTATTTTCTAAAAATAACTTTTTACTTAAAAAAAAAAATCTGTTATATCTGGTAATTTGCTCCTTCTCTGTGTAAAACAGGTTTGATTTGGCATTTTAGCTTGATTTTTTGATGGAAACTTCCAACATTGTAATAGCGTTATATGTCTGCAAATAAGAAGCTTCTATTTTTTATCTTGGGTGCTGTGAAGTATTTAATGGCCATTACTGTGCAGCTGGATATACATCTGTATGTGAATGAAACTATTTTTATCAGCTTAGCTTGAAAAATCAGAAATCTTTGATTATTAGTCAGAATAGCTCAAAATCAATTAGTGTTTTATTTTGCAGAACCGTAAAAGGTAACATGGTAATACAATGGGATCAGTAATAGGAAAAGATAAGACTACTGCAATCAAACTTATATAAGCATTTTCTGTTGTTTAGATTGCTCTGTGGGACCACGTTGTTCCAAACATATGAACTTAAATATTTATTAATCATCCTCTCAGAAGATTTGCTTCTCTTTCAAATCTGTGCTGGGTAATGCCTGTTTTTCTGGTTTGTGTAAAATGTTTCTATTCTGGGAGCTCTGTTACACATTTATCAGGTTGAAAGTCAGTGTATTCTCTTTTCCTGGTGTGAGTAGAGCAACCTTTTTGTCTGCTGTGTCTTTATCAGACAGATCTGGGCACTAATTTAGTCTCCCACTGATGAGAGTTGTTACTCCACTTAAATACAATTTCCCTGTGAATAATCAATAATCTTATACATCATAGCCATCTTAATTCTTTCATGCTTCTATCATTCAACAGAACTCAGGCTAGTGGTTTTTTTCTCCTTTGAAACAATCTTAACTTCCTTTGAGACTCTTTGCTCCTCCCACTCCCTCCCAATAGGAACTGGCAAGATACTATTGATTTTTTGCATTAGTGTGCTCTATGCTTGTCTCTAGTTGATAAAGAAAAAGACAGTCTAGAGATATGTTCATATAGTCTCCTGTAAGCCGTATGCATGCTGGACTGGCATTGCTGTCCTGACAGGTTCCTGAATTTTCACCATTTTGAGTAACACCTTTGTTCTTTTATCTAATTCTCTGGGGTTTTTGGCCTTAGCATTTGCATCTCAGACAACCGTTATGCACTGCTCAACACAGCCTAGCTGGGGACAGGGATGAACCTTCATATTGTTAGTGTGGAGAGGATGCTTGTCAACAGCTGGCAGTCTTCTGCTGCTGTATCAGCTGGGAGAACTCCTTTCCTCCTAACTTGCTAATCATGGGTTTTTGCACATTCATTGAGTTCCTTTGCTCCAAAAGCACTTTTCCTTGCTTTAGTACTTGCCCCCAGCCTATCTCTGCTAGGGTCTTTTTCTTCTGCACTAATCCCGTAGCTTTGTGCAGTTCCCCAAAATAATTTCTTTTCTGTTTTTCAGGCCCTACTGTGGTGAAAAGGTATAGGTATGCTGCACACTAGATTAGTGTCTTGTGTTTTTAATAAAAGATGCGCGATTAACTATACATCAAAATGTGGAAATATCTGCTATATTTATGTTATGTCATTTTTCATGCCTGTCTTGACAAAGTAAGCTTGTAACTTCATTTCTTGTTCTTTCAGATAGGGATGTAAACAGAAATGCCTCATCTGGGCAACTGGAGACTCTCCAACAGCAATTCTTTCCAACAGGGAGATGTTCAAGCAATATTGTATTTTACAGAAATTTCACTCCCCTCTTCTTATACTTCATCTTAACCTTTCAAAGCAAAAAGGAGAGCTTCTTTTGTGTCTCTTTGCATTGTTGCACATACTTACTTTGTAATTGAAAAAAATTCTGGCAGGAGAATCTTCAAGTGTTCTGAGCTAATTTCAAGGCAAAAATATCATACAGTAGTGGGAATGCTCTCCAAAATACAGTCAGTAACCCACTCCTGCCCTTCCTTCCCACAGTTGTGGGTCAGAGCCCGCAGCAGATAACCCTTAACTCTCTTGACCTCACCTCCAGGGTCATCTTCAGATGGGAGCATTAGTCTTCCTCTTTGTCCTCTGCCTTCAAACTTACACCATTCATAGGAGACAGGCACAGTTATAGAATCATAGAACGGTTTGGGTTGGAAGGGGCCCTCAAATACCTTCCAGTCCAGCCCCCTGCCCTTCAGTCCTGCTTCACTGCTGACCCTGCCCCTGCCCTCCTTTTGAGCTGTATTGCCTCTCTGGATACAAGGGCTACTGTGGCTGCTGCAGCTGCTGTACAGAAGTCTTCTTCTGTATTTCCACTGTATCAATCACCCCCTCTTAAAGCAAAATATGTGGCAAACAAGAAGTGCACAATAATTATTCATGCAGGAAATTCAGACAACTGAGCTTAGGTCTCTTAATGTGTATTACACTTCAGTTCTGCGAGTCTTTATTTTGGAGGTCAGTACATTTTCAGTAATGAAATTGCACATCACCAAGGTCAGATGAAGCTTCATATTTGTGTCCATTAACAAGCAGCCGTGAAAGAAAATAATATGTTATTTGATGATGCGATTTGCAAGGGTGGTGCCATGTGAGACTGTTTTCTCGCAGGTGTTGAGACATGATCTGAATTTAGGTCTAGTCTATCTAGTTAAGAACAACAATAAAAAAAAATTCCTGTTTCCTACACCAATGTGTTGTTTCTACACCAGTGTGTTGTCTCTATGCTGTTTTTCTGTTATGCATTTTTTTAATAGCTGTTAAAATGTTTGTTGTGGATGAGAGTTTGTGCTGTAGTCATCTGATTTCTTTCGTGAATAAATCTTTCATGCTTTTACTTCTGAGCTGAAATATTGCTGGGTCAATTTTTCTTATTGTGATTATCTATATGTATTTGAATATCTATGTGTATGTATATACATTTTAAGCAATGTTGGAAGTAGTTAAAAGGTTCTGAAAAGGAAAAAAGGTATCTTCTTACCACATTAGCTACTAAAATGTGCACTGAGAGGAGGGTTTTGTAATTTTTATATATTATTTTAATTTTTTATATCCTTTCTATCCCAAAAGAGCAAGGTAAGCCAAAAGCTACATTAAGAATCTGAAGTAGTAGCTGTTTTTATAGTTTTCACTATGAGAAGTACTGGGCTCAGAGAGAATGATAACTTAGATTTGGACCAAGTGAGTATAGGGAAAGGCCACGTTTGAAGTTGTAAGAGCAACCACAAATCTACACTTTGTACAGCTGCTTGTATTGTAGGATGATTTTTTTGTGCAGTGGAGAAATACTAGGGCTTTCTCCTCCTAGTTTATTCCTATAAGACCTTGGGCATTGAGCAGTATGCTGTGCATACCAAAGAGGCTGTGATAATCCCTTACATTGCATATAGATGCTAAACAAAAATGGTACATTTTACAGTTATTATGTTAAGTACAACAGTGAACAATATACATATATAGTATACAATAGTGAAAAGTTGCTGAAATGTGTAGGCTGGTCAGGTTTACAGGTAAATTAACCATTTTATAGTTTAAAAAATTGCCATTCATGCAGTGCATTGCAAAGCCTTAGCTGTGGTTATGTATGGACATGTTCATTTTTTCCCTTTATTAGCTGAAAGAACAGGACTTTTAGGAAGCTGTGCATATAGTATAAAGTTGCTTACAGAAATGGATCTCTTAGTTAAAGTCAGGAGTGCAGTTTTTAACATACACAGATCAGTGAAGTTATTCTGGATTTTATTATAATGGAAACAGAATAGGAGCACTCTTGATAAAGATGTCAGCTGTTGTTACACGGGGCATAGTGTGAGGAGCTGAGTGGAATGCCTCTCAGCCATCAAAGCTTTATAGCCTATCTTCAGGATAATTTATCACCTACTGCGCATACAGATCCTTTCTGCAGACATATATTTTTATTCTCCCAGTATGTTTCCAATACAGCGAGATAAAGCAAGCTTTAAAGGCAAGATGCTGCTCTCCATTTTACAAGATGATCAGTTATCTAAAAATTGGATTGCGGCCTAAAGCATCAAAGGATGAATTCTGAATGCAGCTGGACTTAGGTTATACTTTGCTTTGCACACGAGCAACTACAACATGAACAAACCCAGAATTTTTTTTCAAAGTATGAAATTAAAATGGTGTTAAAGACTTGACATTGAGGCTATATAGTATCTTATTACAAACTTGCCAGTGTTCCAAAGACTCATCCCTGGTTACCAGCCTTTAAATTATTTTGATACTAATTCTAGTTATGTGGTCTCTTTTTACCAATAAATTGTTTATAAAAATACAAGTTTAACTACTAGAACTAAGTCAACAGCTTGCTTTGACTGAAGTAAAAATCACAAGTAACAATATCTGTAGGGACTTTTAAACATAGATTGGTTCCCTGTCTTTCTAAAATTAGTTCTGAATATTCAGAAAACTCTTAAGTGTCTGGTAAGTTCTATAAATAGGCAGTCAGTATGGATTTGTTGGCTCTGTGCATGCAGTTGGGCTTTCAGGAATACACTGAGGTTTTTCATACTCAACACCTGTTTATCCAAGTTGTCCATATCTCCACGTTTTTTGCATTTTATTTCTGAAAGTGACTCCTATGTTTCTTCTGACTTAGTAAGCAAACTACAGTGAAAGAATAAAGAGTAGAAGCAAAATCTGGAAACTTTCTTAGCTGCTAGCATATGGGAACTTCAGGGCCACCTCCAGAGTTGCAGCCCTTCCACAGCCATTAGTGGGTACTTCATGAGAAGACAGGAGAGAGTCCACAGGGGAGACCTATTGACATCTGTCAGCAAGGGAAGTTTTGACATTGCTCTTAGTGCTTGTAATGTAGTAAACATAATTTAAAAAATCAAACCAAAACAAAAGCATGCCTTGGTGCTTGGGATTTTTTGTTTTGTTTTGTTTAAAAAAATATATTTTTTTGCAAGACTGTTTGCCAGAAAAGAAAATGAAGGGAAAGAGTGGCCATGACCTGCCTTATGTCACTCAGTGGGTCCATGCTAGTCTTGGGCACAACCCTGTCATTCCTACTCCCATTTGTTCATCACTGGTTAGGAGCAGTTACTGAAGTTGGGAAAGACTATGAGAGAGCAGAGAAGACACTGCATGACATTTTCTGTTCTAGATTTTTCACTACTTTTAACATTTTTATTTGCACTTAAGAATGCCTTTGGCCAGGATTGTTTTAGGATTGCTTTGAAATTCTAAGAGCCTTCATTGTGATTGCTGAAGGAGAGGGAGAGAGATGAATTTTTGTGAAGATGTTCCTTCTGTAATTGCTGTTTAGGCTTTCCAGCATTGAGTATGTGTAGAACAAAGGAGGCAGATTTATTATATTTAATGAGTATTATTAGTTCGCAATATTGTCTTTTTGTTCTAAAGAATTCTTTGAACTTATTGTTGTAAGAAGTAATGAAAGGAGAACGGATTTTCTCTTCTTCAGCAAGCTGATCACAGTTCAGAAGTTCAAGCAATATTTCTTCACCACTAATATATTCAAGAACTGGCAAACTCTTTATTAATTATTCAGGATGATCTAAAGCACAGCACCATACTAACCAATCTGTGTGAAGCTTTGACAGAAAAGAAAGACATAGAAACACTTTCCAAATCAAGCATGTACTACTTAAAGTAGGAGCACTGCTGCAGCCCTTATTGTCTGAGAGTGTGTGTATCACTGGAGTTCTGCAGAGAAATTCCCTGGTTTAGATAAACACATAGAATTGCACACAGGCACCTGTAAATGTGTGAAGAGAAAGCTGCAATCATATGAAGAGATGGTAAGCGGCCATTAGCTATCTGTTACCTATCAGATATTACCAGCTGGTATCTCATGTGGCAGTTCCAATATCAGTTACACTTGGAAAATGTAAGAAGTGTTTTTTTCCAGCCTATGTAGCTTTGCGGGATGGGTTGTAGAAGTTGTTGGCTGGTTCCTGCTGGACTTTTTTCACAAGAGTTCAGCAGGTGATTGGGACTTTGTGCCTCATCCCTAGTGGCCTGATGGGAATAGCTATGTTTCTTTCCTCTGAAAAATATTCTGAGGAAAATTTTTTAAAAAAGATTACTATGCATCATTTTGTTGGCTTTCTGAATATTAAAGGTGAAGTTATTTTTAAAAACAAGTTTATTGGTAAGTGATGCCAGTTTTAATATTAATGCAGGCAAGACTTTTGAGCTGTAAATAGTGAGACCCCAGACTTGCTCATGGGTAGGGTGTTGCACGAACATCCTTCCAAGTATTAGCATTGCTGCAGGATAGAAGTGCATTGCAAATGTTTCATGAGTGTGTCTTTGGTGTCATTGCTGCTTCAAATAGTTGTAGAAGACAGATATTCAAAAATAGCCCAGGAACCCAGTCTGGGTGAGCATCCCAGAGTGGCACAGAAGGTGTGAGGAAGGCTGGAGCCAAGTGCTAGGCAGGAGCATGTATCAGGTACAGTGGGACAGACACAACAAATGTTGCCAGTGTGCAAAAACCTACGCCCATCCTTGCCTTCATTTAGGAACACTGGATTTATCTTTGCAACCAAATTTGCTCTGTCTCTGTGCCTATCTAGTGCCCATGGAAGTTTTGATTACTTTGAAGCATCTTAATTCCACAGAGTTCCATGGCTGGAGATGAAGCCTGAGGAAGCACGGAAAGGAGAAGGGTGGCATGGGGTAGGAAAGAGGAGATGGCACACACTACAGGCCTTTGCTTTGCAGTCAGCTGGAGGTGCCCATGACCCCCATCTCCAGGGTGCTGCGGTTGTGGGCGAAGGAGAGCTGAGCTGCAGCTGGAAAACAAGAAGCAGGAGAGGGAGAGGCACCACTGCTGGGAGCTCAGCGCAGCCAATGGGAAGGAGGACAAGGGGGAAAAGAGAAAGGAGGGGGATGGGAGGAAAGCTGGAGGTGAAACAGATGTGGCACGTGCTGTGGACACAGCCTCTTGCTGCTGGAAATGCACACGTGATGTGAGGAAAAACAGGGACCTGAGCTGCCAAGAGTAAAGCAGTAGGAGTGAAAAATGGTCATTTCATGAAAATTTTTTATCCCATATAAAGTTCAAGTCTACAATTATGTAGTAGTACCTACCTATGTGTTTTTAGTAATATATTGCAAGGTGAGGCTCCAGGTGAAAATGGGCCCTGGTTCCTTGTGCGAAGAACGGACTCACTCTCTCATGAGCTTTATATAATCTTAGTTTGAGGGGGTCCTGGTAAATCTGAGATACACTGTGTAATAGGGGTGAGAGCATACCTGTTTTTTGAGGGAGATTTCTGCATTTTTGCAGCTTAACCTGTCTTCCAGCATGACTCTGCTTAGTAGTGCCCCATCTGCATTTCATATTGTGGTGCTGCTGATATGCTTTTGCCATGGGAAGGTCCTGCTCTAGGCATGGCCCCTAAGCAGGCGAGTCTGTCTCTGTCAGCTTAGGTTACAGCGCCTCTCCAAGCAGCTATCAGCAAATCAGCAAAGGGTAATCTCATTTCTGCTGCCCTATCTGCATTCCCTGCCGGAGTTCTGCTGGCCTGGGGAGAAGGCTGCTCAGCAGGGCATGCACGAAGGACTGCCCTGGTTGGAGAATATCCCAAAGGGCCAAGTTTTTGCAAGTTATGAGCAAAAAGAAAGTGGTCCATAATACGTTATTTTTTCCTCAAGGGAAAAAAATTTATATTAAAATTTTATAAACTTATTAGTAATATAAATTAATGGAACCTTCTGCATAATCAAACTGATTTACCACAGTGTTAACACAAACACCCTGTCATAGAATCATTTAGGATCATGTCGTGGTTTTGATCCTG
>VYZT01057530.1:4003-51298 GCA_013400735.1 Pomatostomus ruficeps | reverse complement strand
TCACTTTTGTCACAGCTGAGCTGTGGCCCCTCCAAGGGGATCCTCTGGCATGGGGCAGGCATGCATTGACCATTTATTTGGCTACAGCCACTGGGACCTGGCAGTGGGATGGGGAGATGGGGTGGCCCCTGGACATCCCATTTTCAGAACAGTGCCAGGAGCCCCTTCCTCATCCCCTGGGACCCTCTGACCTGTTCTGGGGCTGTGAGGATGCTCAGCAGAGCAGTGATGAAAGAGAGGAGAGAAGCAGCACCAAAAGGGGCAGAGGGGATTAAGATGTTGCAACAAATCAGCTTTAATTATGTAAACCAGGGTAGCTGAAAAGGGAGAAGTGAGGCAGGGAGGGACAGGGACCTGGTATCAGAGGGGAAAAGGGGCTTGGTCCTGGAGTTAAAGTGGTGGCTGATTGCCCCAGGTAGCCCCAAACTGCTCCCAGGGCTTGGGTGCCTTCCCTGAGGCAGAGCCATCCCAGCTGACGTCCCTGTGGTGTCCCCGTCAAGGGACTGTGCTGGTTGGTCCTGGCTCACAGGGCACAGTTCGGCTGCGCTTCTCCACTTTCCCAAATACCACTTGTCCCCATCAGACACGGGCACAGCTCGGGGACAGCTCTGTAACCCCATGGCTGGGATGTGCCTTTGGGGATCTGCCTTCCCTGGGACTCTGTGCACGTGGATGGCTCGGACACAATTAAACCCAGTGTCATTAACTCGTACCGATCCCCTGTGCCTGGCTCACTGAGGCTGGGCCGTGGGCACAGGAACCCAGCTGAGGCCCCCCTGCCCTGTAGCCCCAGAGCCATCAGACCTCTTTCTCCAGCACCCATCTGCTCTCCACAGCCCCAAACCTGCTGCACATCCAACAGGCTGCTCTGCTGGGAGGCTTCCCATGGTTTCTGCGTGCCTGATCAGGGACAGGCAGTGGTATAGGGACCCTGATGCACCCCCTGTGGAGGGGAAGAGGCTTTGAGAATTGTCTGATAGATGTGGCTGCAGCTCTCCGAGGAGAGGCTTTTGTTCCCTATGGGAGGGGTCCCGGCTGCTGGGGGTGGCACCGCGTCCTGCTTGCCATGGCATGTGGGATGAGGTTGTGACATGCTGGAGTGGGGCAGCAGGGCTGGGGTGCAGCGTTTACAGCACCCATCATCCCTCACTTCTCCCCAAAACAGCCCCAGCTGAGGGTGCCTGGCTGCCCTCCGAGACTGGCAGATCTCCTGCAGGGCCCTTGGTGGGGACAGTCCCTGTTGGCAGAGCTGTGGCATCTGGAGCAGAGGGGGAGTGAATCCTCTGTGTCCTTGTAAGGCCAGCCCAGCCGGGTGGGTGGCACCAGGACAGGAGTTGTCTTTGCTCTCAATGACCAGACATCGCCCTCCCTGTCCCCAGTGCCGGCCTGGGGACACCCCCCTGCCTCACGGCTCTGAGGGCTGCACACCTCAGGACAAGGGGTTTTTCCCCATGTGCCCCTGGGGCTGCTGGAGCGGGATGGTCCCCAGGGGATGGGAGAGCACTTGTCCAGTGCCTGATGCTGGCAGGTCCCCAGTGCAGCATCCATCAGCAATTAGTCAGTAAATACCAATTAATTCATGTGGGACCTCTCCACCCGGGCCCATCTCCCAGCCCTCCACATTTGTTTGTGCTTAGTGTGAGGCTGGTGACAAGCAAGGATGGATGGATGGATGGATGGATGGATGGAGAGCCTGACAGATCCCGGCACACCCAGAAGGTTTCCAGCCACTCACGGGGAGCCCAGCATATCCCAGTCAGGAAAAAAGGGACCATGGGGAGGGACCCATCCTGTGCACCCCAGGCTGATGCAGGGACAGAGGACAGCCCCAATCTGCAGTGTGTTCCCTGCAGCCAGGCTGAACACCCCCACCTGGGCTCCAGGCTCCCCCCGCCCCAGCTCGGGGGGCTCTGGGCTGGAGCAGGGGCCCCAGGAAGTTGCCCTGCCCACGCTGAGCCCTCCCCAGGGCACAGGGAAACACATACCAGCACGTTCCTGCAGCGCTTGCAGGGCTCTGCGGGGTCCCCACACGTGCTCACTTCTGTGCTGAGAGAGCTGCTGCCAGAGGGTAAAGAGAAAAAACCCCAAACCCAGGGCCTGGGGAGATGGGTCCCCTCTTGCTGCAGGAGCCCAAGAGCTGGAGCAGCCTTGGCTGGGCTGGGAGGGCAGGAAAATCACTTTTCTCCCTGATTCTCATTGCTGGGATTTTTCTCTCCTCAGCACCCCCGGTGAGCCGGGTTTTGGCAGGCATTGCTGTGGGGGATGCTCCTTCTGAAACCACTTTCCAGCAGGGAGATTCACGGCATGAGAGTGTCCAGAGGGGACAGTGGCGGGTCCTGCATGTTGTGGGGACACAAGGCTTTGCCCCACTTCCCTGAGAGCCCCAGCAGCACCCACTGATGTGCTTTAGTCCCCAGCAGCAGCTCAGGCACCCCCTGACACAGCCATGCCCAGCCCAGGAGAGTGCTGGGGTGCAGGGACACCTTGCCTGTCCCCCCCAGGGTGTTATGTCTCACTCGACCAGGAACAGCTCAGTGCAAGACTATTTCCCCTCTCTTTTTGGGCTGTTATTTCAGGGAATGGGGCTGATTCACAGGAAAAATATGAAATTTCGACTCTGTGCAGCCAAGATGGGTGAATTTCAACGAATCAGCATTTTAAGAGAGCCTGGGTGTGTGTCTGTAGCTGGGAGGCTGATGAAATGATTTGGGGCTTTGAGGCTGCCTTGTTAGAAACTCTCCCCTCTCCCAGGGAGTGGGGCTGATCATCCCTTCTCCCGAGGCTGATCATCCCTTCTCCCGAGGCTCATTCCCTCCAGCCACGGCGAATTATCCCCCCACAGCTGTAAAATCATTGAGCTGAAGGGATGAGGATTGAGGCAGGATGGGACCCAGGTGCCTTGGGACTGGCAGAGGCTTGGTGTCCCCACACTGGCACCTCATTCCCTCCCTGCAGCACGAGCAGAAGCTGGAAGGAGTTATCCTTCTGGGATGGGATCCCTGAGCCCGGGAACTGGATCAGAACATCCTTTAAAATGCTGGGGCAGTGGGTTATGGCCGGGCTGAGCTGGGACTGAGCAAGGATTTAGACCGGGATTAATACAGATCAGGTTTTTCCTGGCAGGAAAAAGCAACTGGGAGGAGAGTGGAAGTGTGGTGGGCAGAGGCAGCCACCCCCTGCCGGGTCTTGGTGATGCCCAGAAGGGTCGGGGAGGATGGGAACAGCAAAGCTTTTGGGGAGAAAGGCCTGATTTGGGGTTTCAAGGCAGTTTTCCGATGCCTGTTGGCCAGGACTGCCCCAAAACTGCAAAACTGCTTGTTTTTCACTGGACAACCCTAAATTTCCGAGAATTAACGCAAAAAAAATTTCCTACCCTCGCCCTTGAGGCATTCCCGATGTTTGCCTTTGCCCGAGGGACACATGACCGCGGGCGATTTTTCCAGCCTTCCCACGGCGTGACGAAACGCCCTGTCCACGCTCAGCATCCCTCACCAGATGCTTCCCTGCCCTGTGCTGCCCCTGGGAAAACCAGCCCCAGCCCTGGGACCTGCTGGGGACATCACTGGCGGCACGGGGAGCGCGGTGCCTGCCCCTGGGGCAGCTCCTCACCCCCGGGCAGCCCCTGCCGACAGCTCCGGATCCTCCGCCAGGGAATTGCGGGGTAAACGGGATGCTGATGTTGCGGGAATTGGGGGAAATCGCTCCAGCTTGTGAGGGACTGAAACCATCCCGGGGACATCAGGGGACAGGCGGAGTCCCCTTTGCCACCTCGTCTCCTGCAGCCCCCGCCGTGCGCGGTGCGGGTGCAAACGGCAGCTCGGAGGGTGTTAATTGAGCAGGAGAGATAATGAGGCTCCGGTGCTGCTCTTTCCTGCGGGTTTGGGGGAAAAACAGCTCCTGGGAGGCAGGGCAGGGCTGAGGGACAGTTCAGGTCCCGGGGGATGCCGGGCGGGCTGGGAGCCTTCAGAGAGCGGCAGCGCCAGCCGCCGGCCCCCTCCCCTTCCCTCCTCATCCCCCTTTGAGTGCATATAATAAAGCAGCTTTTCAGCTGCGGCTGCAGTGATAGATCAGGAAGAATTGTATGAGTCTATTAAAGTCTGTGTGTCTCTGAATGGAGACTGTGGCTAAGCCAGGCGCCAGGCTCGCGCATTGAACCAGATGTGGAGAGGCGCCATCCTTTCCAGCCACTGAATCCGAGAGGCTGCAGGCTTCACACGCAAGGAAACTGGAGTGCACATGGCAGGGGAGCCGGGGAGCGGCGGGGAGCACATGGCAGCGGGGTGCTGGGGAGGGGGCACAGCCCGGCGCTCCCCGCAGGCACCGCAGCTGAGCCGGGGGCAGCGCTGGGACCGGGGGGTTCGGCTGCCAGAGCCACGCCAGGCTGTGGATTGCACCCCGAGTTGGGCCGGGCATCGGCGGGGGGAGTCGTGCTGAGCCCGGAGCTGTTCAGGGCATTGCAGTGTGTGTTTGGAGGGGTTGTTTGCACCCCAGGCTGCGCAGGGCGTTGCAGGGGAGGCAAGTTACACTGAGCTGTTCAGGGGAATCACGCTGCACCCCAGGTCCTGTGGGGCGTTGCTAAGTGAGGGGGGATTGCGTTGCAGCCCGGGATGCACAGGACGCTGCCAGGGCTGTCACGGGTGAGTTCGGGGTGGCAGTGGCAGTGATGCTGCAGGGGAACGCTCAGGGGACCCCAGACACAACACTTGGGTGCAAAGGGCCTGGTCTGGCAGCAGCACAGCTGAGGAGGGCACAGGAGGGATCACAGGCAGGGGCAGCTCCTGTCCCCAAACCCACCGTGCTCTAGAGAGAGGAAAAAAATGGAAGGCAGGAAAGACGGAAGGGATGCCACGCTGCTGGGGACAGCCATGGCTGGCAGCTCCAGGGGCTGCTCACCCCATGGATCCCATGTCCCCGCAAAGGTGTGAAGCAGAGTCTGTGCAGGGGACACAGGTGACATGGGGACAGGCACTACAGAGAACTGGGCTGGGCTGGGCTTGGGCTGGGGCAGCTGCCACGCTCCTTCCTCACCGATTTCACTTTCTCGTCTGGGCCGGCCACATGGCTGTAATTTGGGGGTTGTAAATACCTCAGGGGAATTTTTAAATTAAAAAAAAACTGTTTTCATTTAAATTAAAAGACACTGAAGCATTTCTATTAGTATTAGAGGTTTATAAAACTTAAAACAAATGTTGAAACTAAACTACCAGGCAACGTCCATTTCGGGAAGCTCTCTGCGTGTTTGACATGACCCAGTTACCCATTGGGCAGTAAGTCTTAATTATGTATTAATTAAATACATAATTAAATACACCCTGAGAGTGTCAGGGTGCCCAGTGTGGCAGGAGTGTCCTTGGTCTTCCTGGGGACATGGAGGGGATGGAGGCTTGGAGTGAGGAGGGTGAGGGTCTCAGCTCTGCCGGCCTTTGTAGAAGCAGGACTCTGATAGTTCCTGTCTCCATCCTGTCATGCCCTGGTGTCCTCCCCATGGCTGGCACCTGCCCCCAGCAACCTGCCTGTGATCCTGTCCCCACTGTCCCCACTGCCCTGGCCATCCCTGCCATCCCCACTGTGCACAGTTCTGCTTTAACCTGGAAACAGTTAACCAGGCTGGGTTAAAAAAAAAAAAAAAAAAGATACGAGCCACTTATTAAAATGAATGTTTTACAATAAATTTGGCGAGAGGCCACCGACCTCAAATGAAAACCAGACTGGAGGACAGCGATGCTGCTTGCTGGCAGGGGCTTCCGGGACGTCTGTGCGTGCAGGCGCCCACGAGGGTCCTTCTCGGAGCAGGGCTGGGATGGGGTCCCAGTGGGGCTCATACCCATCCCACGCCCTGGCCAGACACGCTGGTGTCCACTGGCGGAGGCCGTGGAACCGGCTCTCAGCAGGTGCTGGTGCTCACTGCTCAAATGGGTGCTCAGTGGTTTGTTGGCCCAGGTGTGAAAAACACCCTTTTGGCCTCAAAAAAGGAAAGGGACTTGGGGCAGTGGCACTGGGCAGCAGGACGGGACACCATGAGAATTCTCATCATTCCCCCTCGTCCCTGCCCAGCTCCTTCCCTCCCTTGGCAATGACCCTGGTGCAGTGGGGTCTCTGCTGTAACCTCGTGGGGCTGGTGTTGGGTTTCAGTGCCAGATGCCATTGGGGCTGGCTTGCTTGGGCTTTTGCCTATTAAATTTCAAAACCCACCTTTTTTGGGGGGGGGCTGGGGAGGAGAGGAAGGCTGGGATCACCATGCCAGGGGTCCCTGGCTGGGAGCCAGCCCTCCACACAACGTTCCTGCTATGCAGCCCCGGGTGATTTAGTTTTATTTTTCAAACACTGAGCAAAAGTCCCAGCGAGCTCTCAACACCGTGATGGTCTGAGGCACCCCCCAGCCCCTTCCCAGCCCCCAGGAAAATTCACTTTGCAGTTAAATCCAGGGGTTTGGTGGTGCTTTGCAAGCACAGGCGGGTGCTACTCCTGGGCCGGCGCAAGTCTCATTAGTGTTAATTAATTACACATGTCTGTGCCCTGCTGGGAGACCAGGGAACCTGTTATGGCAGGCGGCGGGATGTGAGGGATGCTGGCACCTCTGTGGCTGCATCATGGATGCACCAAATGGTGCCTAAAAGGTCTGCAGGGTGGGAAGGGAAGCAGCATCTGCCATGCTCAGCCCTGATGTAGGGCAGTGGGGTCTGTGCTGGCATCGTCCATCATCTGTCCCACTATCCCACTCTGCGGTGGCTGTGGGGAGCCACCGTTACTGTTCCCTCTGTCCAGACCCCTCACTGCGGTGCCTGGGGCTGACCCAAATCTCAGCATTTTGGCCACAAGGTCTGGGCTGGCTGTTTTCCTGAGCCCATTCACATGTCTGTGAGCCACCACGGTGCTGCCACTGGCCACGCTGGCTGTTTTAACGAGCTGGCAAAGTGGGGAGGCTGCATCCCCAAGGGGCACCTGGGGACTGTGTCCTTGGGAGCATCGCAGGGTGCTGCAGTGGTGTGAGGTGCGGGACAGCCCAAGCACTGCTCTCATCCCACCCCAAGGAGGTCTCCTGGCTGGGAGAGGAAAGCAAGCTCTGCAGTGAATGTCTCCTTGCCGGGAAGGCTCCTGGCTGGTGGTGGCTGGGGTAGAGCCAGGGCCTTTTGTTGGTCCCTGGGCCTCCACCGTGGGGGTTGGCAGATTCACAGGAGAACAAAATTAAAATTCTTTCTCCTGCGTTGGTCGATGCTGCTCGGAACTTGGCTTGGATCAGTCAAACCCACCACGGTGTCTTTTCCTGAGGCACTTGGCTGTACTGGGAGGACTTCGACTCCTGCTACCCCAGCCCTGCAGCCACAAACATCTGCCTGAGGAGCCCTTTGGTCTGACACAGCCTCTTGGAACATCCCTGCATGAAGCCAGGAGCACCCATCCCAATATCTATCCTGTCTGCCTCTCTCCCTCTTTGGCATACTCAGGGGACATCCAGACGGGCACCACTGTGGATGAGTTTTTGGAGGCTCTATGTGACCCCAGCTCCAGCTAAGAAAAGAAGGACCCCAGAGGGGTGCGAACCTTTTTGAGTTGCATGTTCCCCTGCCATGAACAGGGAAGATGCCAGACCCTGCCAGATCCTGACCCCCTCAGGGCCACCATCCCCAGCAAATCCATGCAGACAGTGAACTTCCCCCGGAGCCTTTCCTCCCCACGGTGCCGTTCCTTGAGGGGAAAATTGGGGATTCGTTGGGGAGCAGCATCCCAGCCATTGCCCCAGCTCAGCTCCTCCGCAGCTCCATCCCCATGGAGTGCTGACACAATGGAGGCGGTGGTGGCTCTGGAGCCAGGACAGCCCATTGTGTCGGGCTGCAACCACAGCCTCCTGTGAACACACGGGATGCTCCTGGCAGCTCCCGAAAGCCCTGCGCCAGGCTGGGGTCACCCTGTACCAGCACGGCCCTGGGAAGGAACATTTCTCTTGCAGACCACCAAGCCCAAGGGATGCGCTTGGCGCTCCGGGTCCGGGCTGGCTGCCCTGGGCTGGTGCCACCCTCGGTGGGCGCAGCCAGGCAGTCTGAGCCCCGCGGCCCCACAATGGCCCCGGCTCCAGCTCCTGGGGTGCGGGAGCCAGGCGGCTGGGAAAGCACAGCCAGAGGCCTTGGCGAGCCCCACGCCGGGCGCCAGCACTGTCACAGGCTTTTGAGGCTGTTTCTGGAGCAGTCGTGTCAGGGGATGCTGATGGTGCCAGGCTCTGTGGTCTGGATCCTCACGCAGGGTTGGGGCTGGGGCCAGCATTCTGGGGTGCATCTCAGAGCCAGTGAGCCTGGCAGCAGGATTGTCCCTGTCACCTTCTCCAAAGGTCTGTCCACAGGCAGTTCCCACCCCAGGTAAAAGGTGGGTGATAACACCATCTCTCCCAGATCCGTGGAAGAGTGGACAGGAGTTTCTTGTGCTGCTCAGCCTACTCCCCTTACTCCCACCAGAGCTTTGTGGCCAAAGATGTTCCCCAGCCCCTTCCTAAGGCTTGACAGCATCCCACCAACCCTGCCTCCTCCTTCAGGGAATGTGGCTGCAATTAATTCATTAAATGCTTCCGCTGACGCAGGAGCTGGCCATGCCAAAACACCATTCCTGGGGCCTGGCCTCAGCTGGGCGAGCGCCGTGCTGGGCTGTGCAGGAGCCCCTAGCCGGGACAGTAGCCTCTGGCATGGTGGGAAGTGCTGGGAATGTTCAGGGACTCCTGAGCACATCAAAGCCTCAGGGCTTTGCCTGAAGCCCCGTGGATTTTACCAGCTTTCAACTTTTGGGGCATGCTCTCTGAATCACAGCACATGACTTGGCTGGCTGGTTCCTCACTTGGCATCTCCAGCATCTGCTTCCCTTCTTCATTCTTCTCATTATCTTCTTCCTTCTTCATTGTGACTTCCTGAACTTGCCCCTCTTGTGCACCTGGGTTTTGCAGCATGGCTGCTCTTGCTCCAGAGCCAATTGGAGAGCAAGCTCTGAATCCACTCACAGTTCTCAGCAGTGAATTTGGTGGCTAATTCTGAGCTGGAACCATCTCTAAGGAAAGCAGTGTCACATGACACGGAGATCTTCCTTTTCACATTCCTTCTGTTCCCAATACCCTTCTAAGCATCACATTCCCAGTGCATTTGCTGCACTAAAAATGAGCTAAAAAAAGGCTTCAGTGCCACCACTGAGTAACCAGAACAGGTTGGACACATCCCCACTGGGATGCAGGGATGCTGCTGGCTCAGCCAGGACCTTCCTGGTTTGTTCAGGCTTTCAGCTGGACTTGCTGTGATGGGTGCTCAGACACCACAAACCATTGGGATGTGCAAGGGGAAAACCTCCTGGGCTCTGGGGGTGCAGGCTGTGCATGGAGCATCCCTGGGGCTGCAGCACTGCTGGGCAGGATCTTCCCCAAAACTGGATGTCACTGTGGCTGGGGTAGCAAACTGTGGTGCTGGGTGGTTTCTGGCTGGTGCAGGCTGCTCTATAACCATAAAATAGGCTGCTGCTGCCTGTCAGTGAGCACAGGCTAAGGCCCCCCCGGGACAGCCTTGGCCTCTTTCTTGGTCCAGGCTTTTGCTGCTCCTTTTTAACAGAGACACTTTTCCCCCAGCAAAACTGGCAGCCTGTAAAAACGTGTCAGCGTTTCAGTTTTTTCACAATTAATGAGGTGAAACATCCTCGGAAACATTTCGCCGTAATGTTTCTCCAGTAGCTAGGACTTGCCCCTCTCTTAAATTTTTCATGTACGCCACTTGAGCCGAGAAAGTTTCCTTCGGACTCAGCACATTTGGACCCCCCCGGCTTCAACCTCTCCCTGGAGCCTTCAACATTCCCAGGGTCTGCGAGGTTGGGGCTGGGCTGGAGGGCGAACAGGGAACAGCAGTGGGTTGGAATGAGGAGGTGGGAGGCTTCTGCCAGCAGTGGGGGAGCCTGGGGAGGGGCTGACAGCCCTCATTCCCCAGGAATACCCTGTCCCTGGTTGTTCCCAAGATGGGTTTGGTCCTCACAGCATCGTGCCAAGCAAAGCTGGGGCTGGCATCCTGTGGGCAGGGGTTGGTGGCCCCAAGGGGCTTCTCCCCTGGGTACCTGGGTGAAACCATGCAGAAAATGGGAGTTTCACTGATACGGTTTTGCCCCCAGGCTGGTGCTTGTGTTGGCCTGTGCAGCCAGGCTGGGCTCGCTGTGGGTGCAGGAAAGGCACTGAACCTGGGTGACCCAGCACATGTGGAGAGGCAGGTGCCTGGCTGCTTCTCAGCCCCCCAGGCTGTCCAGGATGATTTGGGGAGATTAAAGACCTGTTGTGGTGTAGGCATCTTCCACCATCCCTTCTGCAACAAACCCTGTCCTTCCTGTGCCCATGAGCAGGCACAAGTGCCCAGCTTCCCCTTGGCCTGTGGAGCATCCCTCCTGCTATCCCTTCTCCCTGCAAAGCCCCAGTGTGGGCCAGTAAACCTCCAACTGGGCTTCCAGGCTGTTCCCAGCTGCATCCCAAGGCAGGGCGGTGTTGGAAGTGGCTGCTGGAAAGAGGGGTCATCTGCACTTGGCAGCCCATGCACCCCCAAATCACACCTGGGGTTTGGGTGTCTGAGCTGAAGATTGTGGCGCTGAAAAGGAGCTGGAGTGGACAGACACCATGGAGGAACAATTCCCAAACGCCAGAGCTTTGCTCCGGCTCACTGCAGTCCGAGGGGAAACGCTTCCTCCCCATCGCATGATTTAGAGGAACAAGTTAAACAATTGCACATGAAACTTTGGCAGACGTCATCGCCGGAGCTCTCCTCGCTTCCCCCGAGTGTATAAAGGGATGAAGGGAGTGCACATGTTTACCGAGAGAGACCATGGGAGAAATGAAAGACATTGTTTTTCCAAAGGATTTCTTGGCTGTAAAAGACCTCCACCACCCTGCGGCTTCCCTGATGAAGGCCCAGCGTTAATTTGTTAAATCCACATCAAGTGCCCAGAGAACCCGTTGTTTATTTTTGCTAATTCAGCCGGCCGAGATCAAATTGGGGTTTTATTTGTTAAGGATAAACCTTAATTAATAAAAGCTATTTATTTGGCTAGAGCCGGCCGCAGCCTGAGGGTCAGATATGCCACGATCATTATTTCAAGTAAAACAAACCCAAAATGTCTCTCAACAGTTTGAAAAACGTAGAAACTTAGAGGGCTGAATTTATTTGTCTTAGGAAGAATTTACAGCTAATTCCCTCCAGGCTATTTCAACCCTTAAATTATACCCAAGAAGAAAAAAGGAGGAAAAAAATGCCATTCCAGGCGGAGTAGGGAAGTAAATGGTACAGCAGATTTGATCATTTTGGCTGGGGGGGTGTGAAAAATTTAAAGCTTAAAGGGTCTTTGGCAAACTGCTCGCAAATAAATGGAACGTGTGAAATAATTTAATGACAGAAAACTGTGCAGGGCTGTGGGGGCTGCGGTGCGATGGAAAATGAAACACGTTGGAGGAGATGTAGCCTGGGCTTTTTGCGTGAGAGCGTTGAACTTGCTGCCTTCTGACCTGGTCCCTGAAAAAAGGGGGGGTATTTACACCCCAAAGCCAAGGGGTAAAGCTGGACTCAGGAAAACTTCTCCCAGGATGTGGTGGTGCTCGTAGGGAGAGGGGTTTGCAGCATCACCGCGGGCAGAGACAGGCTGGCAGTTGGCTGAAGTCACCATCTGGTGTAGCAGGGATGGTGCTGGGCAAACACCGTGCTCTGGATGAGTATTTTGCAAAGAAACCTCCCAAACTGTGTGTCCAGAGGGGAGACTGAGCATGGCTGGCAATAAAGCTCATCCCTGGAAGACATCCCAAGGGAGTATCCCTGCCCGTGTTCCCGGGGCTCAGGTGAGTGAGCTGCTGGGATTGTCAGTGCTGGTTGATCCAGATCCAGCTGCTCCAAGGTCATTTATTGTGCACTAATAGAGCTCGTAAGTCAGAACCGAGGCCTCAGTGGAAATGGAGTGAAAATTACCTCTTTACAGTGCTCAACAGCAGCTGTGGGGAGTTGGGGGCCCTGCCAATGTAAGGGCCCCCGTAGGCAAGCCCAGCACCAAGGCTGAGACCCGCTGAGTCCTTCCTATGGAAAACTAATGGAAACACAGAGGGAAAAGGCAAGAGTTGGAGAAGGGGGCTTGGTTGGTGCCCAACTGAACCAGCACAGCTCTGACCCAGGGGTGGTGTTGCCTTTGCAAATGGGGCAGGAGCCATCACTCCCAAGTTCTCAGTGTGGCACAGTCCAGGCTTGCCAGCACTGGTGCTCCCACAGGGAAGGGTTTGGGGGTGACTCTCAGCATCCCATGGCATCTGTAGGGCACAGCGCTGCTCCCGGGCTGTCTGCAGCTCTTGGGCAGCATTGCCTGAGGCAGCACAGCCCAGAGAGGAGGCTGGAGGTTACCCAGGCCACATCAAGCACCCCAAAACTCCTCCATATCATGGGTGAAAAGTCTCCTGTCTTTCCTAACACTCTGGGGCAATTTAAGGCTTTTTTTGTGATGCACATTGGGCCTATCCTGCTCTGTGCAAATCGCCTGTGCCTCTCTCTCCCCATCCTCCCCCCGCATGTCATCTTTCGTTATTCAGTAATGTTATCCCCCCTGTTTTCCCCCTTTCCCTGCATTTCTTTTCCCTTCAGCGGAAATTGTAATCAGTGGAAGATAAATACAGGGAAGGTGGCTGGGGGGAACGCTCAGGAGCCCCTCTGACCTCGGGGTTGGCCAACCAAACTGGTCCCTCCAGCCCAAATGAACCCCCAAATTATACCTGACAAAGGCAAGGGTTTGGCTTTCTCCGTAACCTCCCCAAGCGCTGCTTTGCGGCACAACAGTGATGGTGGTGAGCTGGTTTTAACTTTGTGCAATTACAAGCTCTTATTCCTGGAAGCCCATCGGGGTGGGGAACTGGTTTCCAATTCCTCTATCAAAGTGTCAGCATGTCTGATTAAATCTGAGTCCCACTGATGGCAGTGAGAGGACAGGGGGTCTTTAGAGGACCCAACCCATCCCCCTTCCCACTCCTTCTCTGATGCCGCAGAGGACTTCGCCATGCTCATTTTTGGGAAGCTGATTTGGGGTTATTAAAGCATCTCTGATAGAAGAAATCCAGCCCGACTGTACGTTGTAAACCTGTCAGACACTCACCGCCAGCAATTAGGGTGGCATTTGTCTGGTCCCACAAGCCTGCAATGCCTGAGCTAATGAGGAAAAGATGTTGATACATCACCAAGGCTCATCCCTAGGCAGAGCAGAGGATGCAGGCAGGCACTCCATGTGTGGAGCTGCCTCCCTGCCATACAGAGGTGGCCTGGAAAAGGAGTGGAAGGTCCCTCCATTAAAAGCAGCAATAGGCGCTGAACAAATTTCCCCGAAGCTGGCATGGCCCAGGGTTTGCAGGTCTCCAAAAACCCAGGAACCACCGGCGCTCGGACACATCCTGACCCAACTCTGGTCTTCAGCCTCAATCCCAGCATGACTGCCAGCCCCGTATGGGAAGCACTCAGCACCAATTGTCTCCTGTGGCTGTTTAGCTCTTCCTTCTGTGGGTTTGGGGAGATAAAGACCAGCCAGAAATGTGGCCAGATCCTACAGAACTGGATTGAGAATTAATTTAAGAAAACTTTCCTCCTCCTTCCTTCCTTTCAGCCAAATTAGAGTGGGTGAGAGAAACCATCGCTTACAGAAAAGTCCTGTAGATAGGTTTAAATTGAGGATGAAGCCAAAGGGGGTTTATAAATTTTATTTATATATTTCCCAGGGTTCTGTTGAAATAATTGCCAGTTTGGTGAGGGACAGTGGGTGCCCTTGTGACTACACCTTTTGAACCAAACCCTGATCTACCATTTCCCCAGAAGCCCTGTGGCATGGTCATAAACCCACAAGGAAGCCGCTCACCCTGTTACATCCTGTAGCTCTTTCCCAGCCTGTTGGTTCCCATTTCAGTCCCAGGCTCCCAGACAACTCAGGGACAACCATGGCGGGACTTCATGTATTTTAATCCAGCAGCTCGTTAGCTTGCTGAAGGAAAACAGGACCAAAAAAGGAGTTTAACTAAAAGGGGCAACTGGAAAGCAGAGACTGGCAGAACATTTGAAGCTGCAGGAACAAGTGCTGGAGGGAATTCTGAGAATTTTATTTGTGAGCCTTTAAATACGATCGGTGGCGAAGGGCAGCCCGTGGTTTCCTGGCTGGGGAAAGGGCCTCAAACCCACGCATATTTTGGGCACTGTCCATCGTGTCTTTACCCAACTAAGAAGGCCACGTCCAAAATACAAGAGCAGAGATTGTTGATGGTCAACCAAGGCCAAATTGCACCTACAGCACAATAAAAGATCCAGAAAAATGCCAGTGGCTGCAGAGAGGCCTTGGGGGAGTGGTGTAGTTGGGCACGTAAGAGGTCCTAGCGACTCGATGAAAAACTTATTGTTGGACATTTCGTGGCTTGAATTTTTCAAGGTCCAAGAAGGTTTTTCTGGCCTTAAAGATCTCGGAACCCATAGTTTCCTCCTGCTCAACACCTTGATGGTGTCTTGAAACAGCAGAGTTAATGTCCCTTCCAGTATATTTTGTTTGTTGCTCAAGTATCATCTGAAAATGCTGCACTTATTTAATAAGTATCACGATTAATATTATTAGCAAGTATTTAATTCATGAACATACTCAGGGAGTGGTGAATTCCGCCACCCTGGCCTCTGCAATGATATAGAGCAGAAAGCTCCAACATACCCCTGCCATGAATCAGAACATCATAAAATTATTAATATTTCAAATAATTCCCAAATGCTTTCCCACCAGTAGGTACAGATTGGATCCAGATGCTTTATTAACAGAAAGAACCATTAACCAGTACCTCCACAAGGGAGAACGACAGCGAGTCGTGCTCCCCACGAAGCCTTTGCAGGCAGCTGACTGGGTGTCTCGGAAAAAGACTTCATAAACTTGCCCAAACCTTATGATATTAATGACAAAGAGGAGATTAATCTCAGCCTGGCTGACAGCCCAAGATCAATACTGAGAAACCAAACTACACCCTCAGCTTCATGTTTCCATGAGCCAGCAAAGCCAGAAATAAACATTGCGGAGGCTGAGCCCTGTGAGACACGGTGCCGCTCGTTCTGAGCTCTGAAGATCAGGGTTGGAAGAGCAGATGTTGGCTGCAGTCCTATGTCACCTTGGGGACATGCCGCAGCTGGGGCCTCAGGAGGTGCTAGAAGTGGGAGCTGAGACCCGCATCTTGGGGATGGTGTGGTGCTGAATTTTCATCACCATTCATGAAAGCTTGACTTAAAGTCTTAGCAAGAGCTGAGCCCCAGTTTGGATCAAGTGCAGCCCCAGAATACACTGAGACTGGTATTCAAAATCAGGTCCACATGGTTTTAGCCAGATGTGAAACCACCACAGGCCTTGGTAAATTTTGGGGTTAACCCTAAGCTCCAGCAGGTCCCAAAATAGGTTTTGATTCTCATGGACATCACGGGGCTGCACATATGCTGCTCTCCACAGAGTCCCAGGTGCCTGGAGGGAGCATGGCTGGCACAGAGCAGGGCAGTGCAGACCCCCAGGAGGGCTTGAGCTTGCCTGGATCATGGGGTCTCACACGGGTCTGTCTCTCATGTGGCTTCTGTTCTTTCCCCACAGGTGAGAGCCTGAGCCCAAGCTGTGGGGCAGCCAAGAGGAAGAAGAAGCAGAGGAGGAACCGCACCACCTTCAACAGCAGCCAGCTGCAGGCTCTGGAGAGGGTATTCGAGAGGACGCACTACCCTGATGCCTTTGTGAGGGAGGAGCTGGCAAGAAGGGTCAACCTCAGCGAGGCCAGAGTCCAGGTGAGCACAGGTTTGTGTGGGAGAAAACAACACCCTCTGCTTTGCCCCCAGGCTGGAGCAGGGACTGTCCCCTCCCTTGTTTCATCCTGCACATCACCATGATCCATAGGACAGATGCTTGGGACATCCCTGCTCGCACTGGTTCCCCACTGACCACCTTTCCCCTGTCACAGGTGTGGTTTCAGAACCGGAGGGCCAAGTTCCGCCGTAATGAGAGGGCGATGCTGGCCAACAGATCGGCATCGCTGCTCAAATCCTACAGCCAAGAAGCAGCCATTGAGCAGCCCATGGCACCACGACCCACTGCACTGACCCCGGAGTATCTCTCTTGGACCAGCACCTCCCCGTACAGGTAGGTGGAGGCTCTGGAGGAGCTGGGAAGGAGGTGGCCATGGTGCAGGGCTGCCTAGAGACCATTCCACTGCCACAAGAATGCAGCCCTGTGCCACTGCTGGGGATTTGGGGAGTTTTATGAGGCTGAAAGGAGCTCATCTGACTTGGCTTTGGGAACCATTTCAACCCTGTCTGAGCATCTGCTGCCCAATGCTGAGCAGGCTCCCCTGCCTCCTTGCATTTTGGGGCCAGAGCAGGCACCCTGGTCCACACAAGGGATTTGCTTGGCCTCGTGCTGACCCTTCCCACATCTCGGCACAGGAGGTGGCATGGGTCCCTTCTGGTTCCCAGCTGTTCATGTTCAGCCATTGCATCCAAAAGCTCAAAGCAGGGCCTCCTGGTGCATAGTTTGAGGGGTTCCCACATCCATCCAAGCACATAAAAATGCCGAAGCCTTGGCTGTTGCTGTGAGAGATCTCCAAGAGGGAACAGCCAGCCTGGCCCAAGAAGCCAATAGGACCACAAAGGGCATGGAGACTTCTCCATGGGCCATTGCCTCATTCCCCCCTGCTCCCTCCCTGCAGCACTGTGCCCTCCTACAGCTCCAGCAGCACCGCAACGCCCACCCAAGGGGTGAACATGGCCAACAGCATCGCCAGCCTGCGCCTCAAAGCCAAAGAGTTCAGCCTCCATCAGAACCAGGTGCCGACCGTGAACTGAGCAGGGAAAACCCCATCCCAAGGCCTCCTCCAGGATACAGCATGGAGCTCCTGTGCCGGTCCAGGACAAATCTGCCGCCTGCCCAACACATGTCACTCATCCAATGTCTCAGCATCTTCTCTCCTCTTCCCTTCCCTTCTGAAGGTAGAGTCAGTCCCAGGCCGAAGTGGCACATAATTATAGCCACATATGGAGCGAACTTGGTTAGAAACTTGCTTTTCCGCACACCCTTATAATAACGGCTATATATACACACATACCCCCCACACGCTCTTTGAGGACAAACAGACTTGCCAAGGGAACAAGAATTTGCTTCCAAACATGGAAGGATCTTGGACTATTGGATTTGACCAATTTGGGTATCTTGCCCAGAGAGCCAAAGAGTTATTGGGTCTTCTCCTCCCGCAGGGACAGTGTGGGAGGATCACGAGCCCCCCTTTCCACTGGGCTGTGACTTGTGGCGCTCAACTGTGTGCCAGAGCTGATCCATGTGTTCGTTTCTTTGTGCAACCCCAGCCACAGTGTGGGGTTTGGGACTTCCCAAAGTTTGAGACTTTGGGAAGCTGATGGCTCAGCCATCCCATGGCCAGTCTCCGACAGCCCTCTGCACTGTGCTGCCTGCATTTAGAAGCTGCCTATGCAGAGGCCATCAGGCTTTGTCCCTTCCCAGAGGGGCTAGCAGAGCTGGAGCATCTCAACAGACCTGCTTGGAGCCTGTGAGCTCTCCCATGAGCTGGGGGTGCATCGCCAATCCCCAAGCAGGCACCTCTGCCCTGCCTTGGTGGATTTGCCAGCGATTCTGCAGAGCCCCAGGTCATTGAACCATCCCAGGGAATGAGAAAATTGGAAAAAGCTGTTGGGTTTCAGCTGAGTAGGCGGCTCCCAGCACTTCGTGCCAATGAAGGCTTCGCCTTCCGGAGGCACAGCCTCCCCGTCGGCAGCTCTGCAGATGTGCTCGGGGGTCTGGGGCCGGCAGCTCCATGGGGGGAGGCTTTTTTGGTTTTGCAGAAAGGAAATGGTTTCCCTGTCATCCCACCCTGCTGCGCAGCCTAATGAGGTTCCAAGGTGGGATGTGCAGGGGGATGGACATGGGGCGGGCAGCCTGGCCCCAGCCCATGGGACTGAGCTGCAGAAAGATGCAGTCTCCACCTTCCCCTGCCAATTTCGCAGCAATGGGGAATGAGCCAGAGTGGTGGAGGTGTGGTGTCCCTGTGGGCAAAGGCCACTGGAAACCAGACCACCCTTTCCTCACCCACTGGAAAGAGCCACCAGCCAAGTGTGGGGACACCACCCGCTCAGAGGGGTGGCCTGGACAGAGAACAGACTAGCCCTACTTCCCTAGAAGGGGCTGGTTTGGGGGCTGCAGGAACAGATCTGAGGACAAATAGAGCAATGCTGAGGTGCCTCTTCCAGGTGAACATCCTGTGGTTGGTGACACCGAGGCTGAAAGTGTCACAGCTACAAACTGCCCACCTGAGTCCCCACAGCTCCCAGGAGCATCCTCTCCCATTTCCACTGGGGCTCTCACTGCAACTGCACATGGGACCCAGTGGCTGTGACACTGGGGCGTTCAGCTGCACCCCAGGCAATGCCAGCCTGGGGGGACTCACCCAGCACCCGGAGCTGGAGACCTGATGGGAGAACCAGGAGAGGAGTCCATCTCCTCTGGCTGCGGGTGAACCAGCCCCTCCATCCTGCCTCCAGCCCCTGCTTTCTCTGCTCCACAGTGCAGCCGCTAGTTAGGAATAGCCACCTTCTCAAGCTTGGCAGGCAGGGAGAGGGCACAGCTTCACGGACACTGTCCACCTCATCCAGGGAGCAGTGTCACCCTAAACACCCACCTTCTGCCCCCATCCGTATTTGTGCGGCTGGTATTCCTCTTTTTTGTCATGCCAGAAGAAGAGCAGCTGCCCACACTGCACAGAGACCTGCCAAGGCAGGGGGAAGAGGGATCCACTGTGGATCAAATCATCCACCCTGAGAAACACCGCTCGGGGCAGGAGGAGGGGGCCAGGGGAGGTGCTATTCCCATGGAAAGCAGAGGGCTCTTTTTTCGGTTATACAAGATGAAACCACAGGGATATAAATGTCGCTGCCTCTTTGAGAACATTAATGAAAATAAACCCATTTAATAGTTTGCAGATGCCGTTTCTGTAAACCTAAAAAAAGCAGGGAATAAATATTTCTTCACTAAATATCTATATGTATATATATATTTGAAAACATTTGCTCCTAATCTTAGGGCCCCTCCTTTGCTGTGCTTTTGGCAGCTTATCACAGCTTGTCAGTCAGTGCTGAACTCACCAAGAAGAGATACAAATTGCACCCATGGAGGGGTAGCAGGACCGAGGGATTATTGTAATCTAAGCTCTCTCTCCCCCTTTCTATTTGTACATTTCAATTACTTGTAACAAGATCCATGGTGGGTTTGGTTTTTTTCTTCTGCATGTCTGTGTTTTGGAAATTTTTGTAAGGTTTTTGTAAAAACAACTCTTGTGAAATAAGGGAGGAATAAATATTTTACTGAGTAGAGACGTGTCTGTGCATGTGATAGGGACCTGACTCTTCCATCACCAGACACTGTGGTTTCCCCACCTGCCCTGGACAAGCAGCCTGGGCAGAAATTGAACTAAGAGGCAGCAAGAAGGGTCAGATTCTGCACAGAAAATGATATGAAGGAAACCAAAGGGTAGAAATAAACCATCAGATTGTAGAGCACTTCCCAGGGAGCAAAGGCCCACAGGTGCAGAGCAGGCACCGAGCACCAAAAACAGGGGGAATCAGTGGTCAGGCAAAGGCAACACTAAGTAGTTGGGGTAGCCAAAGTTAAATAGAGCTCTAGGGGCTCACAGTGCTGAGCTATCAAGCAGCAGATTTAATGCAATGCGGAGAAGTGTGAAGATGTGCCATGGGGAGACTGCCCAGCGCATGCTCAGACTGAAAGGCAGCGAGTCAAGCGGCAGGAATTGCTAGGAAAGGATTAGAGAGGCAGGAAGTGTCCTCACAGCACAAATAAAGCCTGAAATCTATCGCCCCAAGATACTGCAGAGATCAAAGGTATGGTGTGTTCATAGAGGGTGAGAAAGCTCATGGTGGGTGGGTGTCTGTCGGTGCAATGTGGCAGGGATTCAACTGCCTGTGCAGAGAACTGCTGCCTTGCCGACTTCCAGGAGCCGGGAGGGCTGGGAGGAGAAGGGACGCCTGGGTTTCCCTTGTTTCTTTTACTTGCCTTCACCTGCTGAACTGCAGCAGCCTCCTGTCAGGCCAGTTCACATGGTGTCACTTAGAGGATGCCTCTGTCACCTCCTCCTCCTCCCCAGGCCATCCTCAGTCCGCACACACAGCCAGGGGACTGTCCCACGCACCCAGAGGGGCTCAGCTCCATGAGAGCCACAGGATCAGCTCCCTCCCAGCAGCAACCTCAGTCCTTCCCATCACTGGTGGCCTTTGGGACACGTGGATCCTGTGGATTGCAAGGTTGAGGAAAGAAGGGCTCCTAAACAACGCATTCCAGCTTTCCCCAGAGGGCAGCAAGGCTCATCCCATTCCATCCCTGCAGCACCCAGCAGGAGCAAGTCCCCATGTTGGAGATCACCCCTTGCCCACCACGGTCCCACACACTTGACCATCCCTCTGTCAAACTGCTCTGCTGCTGCTTTGTTACTTATTTATTCATTCAGTAAGTGGCTTGTAGATCATTAAGGCCGACTGTCCAACCTCCTGCATAAAGAATATCACCCAAGCAGCATCCTCATGTCCTCAGCACGTGGCCAGTGCAGAACATCCCTCTGGAGAGCATCCAGCCCTGAGTCAAAAAATCCTTGGAAGTGATGAGCTTACAGATCCCAGGGCAGATTCCTCCAGTGACTCATTACAGTTGACTGCTGGAAATATGTCACTTATTTCCTGCCTGAACTGTCCCAACCTCAGTTCATCTCCCACTAGAGCAGAAGGTCTCAACCCATGGTCACTCAGCTCCCAGGAGCTGATGGACATCTGAGGGGTCTGCAAACCAGGAGACAGATAAGTGTGGGGCAGCTCACCTGGCAGGGCCTGCACTCCACAGGGGAGAGAGGTGCGGGAGGAAGGCTGTCGAAGAAGAGGAGCTCAAAGGCGTTGTGCCGCCTCTCCTCTTCCAGGACAGGGGCATTTTTCCTTCTAGGAAAGACACATCCATCACCAGTACTAATTCCTCAAAGCAGTTGGTTTCCAACCAGGTGATTCCAAAAGGACAGGTCTCAAGTGACGGGAGGATCTTCCTGGACCCCCTTTCCTTGTTTCTGACCCCACAGCCTGATACTTGTGCATGACTTGCTGACTGACGAAAAGTTTAGGTTTGCCCCCAGAGTATTTTAATGAGAACAATTTTGTGTTGTCATCAGCATCATCCACCACACCAGCAAGACAAAACAGAGCTCACATTTTCCAGCTCACAGGCACACCAGCCTGGTTATCCCCATCCCGAATGAATTACAGACATATTGTGGTTACAGCATCCTCCTTTCCCATTATCCTTGTGCTCCTGAGCCCTTCTCCCTCTGGTGGCAACGGGAGGGTTTGAAGACCTTCCGAGTCCTGCTGGCACCATCTACAAACTGCAGAAACACATGTTCCTATGACAGCAATGTCACCTCCCAGCAGCCGAGCCTCTCCTGCCCTTTGGAGCGATTCTCCTGTCCTGGGGGCTGTGATGCTCACCCCAAACTCTGCATTCCATATGGAAGGACCATCTCCTCCCTGCAGCAGATATTTTACTTGCTGCTGCTTCTTCCCAACCCCACAGGGAAGCAACTTAAAGCACCAGAGAAGCTGGATGGTAGCTACGCACAGGGGGTGTAATTCTTTATAACTACTTGTGAAGGGAGGAAGCAAAGGTTCCTTTTGTAGGTGGTGTCACAAAGCCCAGGAAGTTATCATATATAAGGAAGAATTATTGCATGGAGATGCACAGCGTTGCATCCATACAAAACAACTTCAGAAGCAGGGAAAGTGTGCAAAGACCATTTGCAAACTGTTTCCTTCCTCAAACCAGTCTGTTTGCAACCAGGTAATTCCCAAGGGCAAGTCTGAGGTGAAGATCTCCCTGGACCTGGCATCGCATCTGCGTGCTTTGGAGAGGCTGAAGGGCGCTGGAGCAGACATCAGCCTCCATCCCCTCAACCCATTCCCCAAGGAATGGCACCATCCCTCCATCCCAAACACCTCCAGCTGCACCCCCAGCTCTCTACCAGCAGAGGTGGCGGGGGGGAGAATCTGTGGGTGTAGGTCCCCGGGCAGGGTCCCGTGTCCCCCCGCAGGGTCCCGCAGCCACACGAGGGTGCTGCAGCCCCACGCAGCGCAGCACGCGGGGCGAGCCCCCATCGCGCTGCTCCGCTCCGCACCCGGCCGCCTCCCTCGCCCCTACTTGGAGCTCGCCCCCACGTGTCAAGCAGGGGACATCTCACAGCTCAGCCCCACAGCCGGGTTGGAAAACGCCCGCTGGAAAAAGTTTTGTCGGTGCCAAGTCCATCCTCGTGTGTCAGAGAGCAGCAGGGAAGCACCGTTATCTCCTCCAGGGGACTCACTTCTGGGATGCCCATGCCCGTAGAGCTGGCTCCTCTCATTCTCTCTATAAGTCACAGGAATGTCAATTCCTCAAGAGGAATAAGGGGATTTGTGTAGCAAAATCCCATCTGCTAGAGGGAATGGGAGATTTTGGGAGGGCAGAAAAGTGATGGGTTAAAGGAGAGCTGCCCAAGGAGGAAAACCTTGGTCCAGATCCCGCCATGGGAAGGTCTGGATGAAGAGAGACCCAGGAAGTGGCACAGGCAGGTAAGGAAGAGGTGTGTCCAGTGCTCAGGGGTGGGAGGGATCCTGCGGCTTGAACCACCTGAAAGAGTGTGGGAGGGGAAGTGGCTTGGGCTGGGTCTCCACTTGCTTTTCTCCCAGCTCCAGGCATTTTGAGGGAAGACACGTACTGGTTGTGTGAATCACACTCACACATTTAACCACAGAAAGGGGTGGAATAGACCTTAAAGATCATCTACTCCCAACCCATCCTGCCAGGACAGGGCAGGGACAGCTTGCATTAGACCAAAATTGCGCAGGGTCTCACCCAACCTGGCTTTGAACTCTGCCAGGGCTGGGGCATCCACAACCTCCGTGGGCAGTCTGTACCAGTCTCACCACCCTCACGGAAAAAATTTCTTCCTAATGTCCAACCTAAATTTCTCCTCTTTCAGTTTCTACCTATTTAAGCACCAAACTGTTGTTCTGCAGTCCCAGGTGGGTTTCACCATGTTGCCATTTCTTGTTTAAGCCTGGTGTGAAAAACAAGTTGTTGGACATAGAACGCACACACCAAACCCCAGAGGCTGGTGGGTGCAACCACTGTCCCTGCTCTCCTGGAGCAGCCTGAGAGACTGGGCACATCCTTTACCCACACCTATACCAGAGCAGGAATTTGAGAGCTCTGGGCTTTAGATATTAATTGGGAAAAGGCAGGGATACCCCCACAAATGCAGCAAACACCACTGGCAGTGTCCAGGGGAGAGCCAGTGGCTCTGATCACCTGGTCCCAGGAGAGCCCCAATGGGACTGGTGCTGCCCAAGCAGCCGAGCTCAGCTCGGTCCTGCTTCCCCCGAACCTCCACAACACTTCAAAATAAATGCAGTGCTTGGGCCTCTCTCAAGTTTGCCTTGTAGGCTTTTTCTGTTTGTTTTTTTTTGAGCCAGGAGAGTTCACATTCCCAAGCTTTTCCCTGCAGCCAGTAAGCAGAGTTTATTTTTTTTAATAAAAAAGAAAGCAGAGCTTTGCATGTAACCTTAGCTTCCATGAGCAGGGCATCAGCCTCCGGCACTGGACAGGCAGTTGAAAAGAGGCTAAAGCAGCTGGCAGATCTGGGAGCTGGAAGGGGGTTCTGTAGCCTCCCTTCTTCTTTCCCATGCCAAAATCTCCATCCCAGCCACGTCTCCAACCACAGCAACTTGTACTGGATAGAGTCCATTTTATAAAACCACTGCCTTTCTTATTTGAAAACAAAAAGGGAAAGAAAACAACCAAGTGGAGCCATTTTATCCAACTAACACAGACACAGACAGGGCAGCACCTCCCAAACACCAACAACCTGAGAAAATTGGGGAAAACCAGAGAAATGAGGCATTTGTTTCCCAGCATCTAGTGCAAACAAAAGGGGCTACTTATCTTGGAAAATACAAGCAGCTCCTTTACAAGTCTTAAGAACAGAAAGAAGAGCAACCACATCTTACCTGAGCTTCTCCAGCCCTCCAGGATTTTTGGGTGAACACCGAACTTTGTAACGACTTGTTATTCAGGAAGGAAAATCGAGCAGAGTTGCTTGTAATTCCCAGCTCTGCTGAATTTAAAGGATCAGCACAAATAACACACACCTGGAAGAGGTTCCTCTGCAGGGCAGGTGAGTGCAGAGGAAAGGGGAGTCCCAGGACACTCCAGGCTCTACAGTGGGGTTTAACATCCTGCTGAGGATCCATCCTGCTGGGGCTGAACCCAGCTGCTGCCCAGCTGCATCTGCTGCTCCCGAAGGAAGGATGTATCAGAGCACAATGATTTGTTTTTATTGGGAATATTTGCTTCCTGCCACCAGGATGCATGTGCAGCAGCAGAGAATCATACAGGGGGTTCAAGACCTTGTGCACCATGTGAGGCAGAAAAGACTTGTTAAGAGGGGTCTGTGTTACCCAGACATCTGTGTGAAGGAGAAGTGGCCAAGAGTGAACTGCTGAACCTGCAGTCCTGCCCATCTTTCTCACAGTGGGTCAGCAAAGCATTCCACTCCAAACTTCACCACACAGCTCAGCCTGAGGCCACAGCTGCTCCGGGAACAGGAGTTACTGGTATAGAAACTCCTACCCGAGCTGAGCAAGGGCGGAGCATCAGTCTGAGCAGANGCTGCTCCGGGAACAGGAGTTACTTGTACAGAAACTCCTACCCGGGCTGAGCATCAGTCTGAGCAGGTGTGTCCCCAGTGCTCAGTGAGGTCTCAGCAAGAGCATCTCTGAGGAAAGCAGAGTCAAGGGAACAGCCTTAGTGCACAGGACAGGTGGAAGGGGAATTTATTTTCTATTCATTCTGGCTTGCCCCTGTGATCTTAGTCAAATTCTGTGTTGCCCTCAGAGCAGGGAGGAGGCACTGAAGAGCAGAGGTTTCCTGTTGCCTTCTTCTCCAGAGGGATACTCCATTGCTGCTGCTGGGAGCAGCCCCTGGCACCTGGGGACAGCTGTGTAGCAGAGGAGCTCATGGGCTTTCTCACCACGCAATACCCTGGTCCCAATTTCTCCTCTCCAGCATGACACTTTTGGATGACACTGCAGAGCAGCAATATTGTCTTCAAAGCCCCTCTGCTCATTTCCAGAACTTTCTGCAAACACCAGCTGGTCCAGGCTGTGAATGGCGTGGCAGCAGTGCACAGCAGGAAACAGCTGAAAGAAAACATCCCTAAAGCGATCACGGCACATTTCCCAAATAGCAACGCCCATTCCGTGGCCAGAGAAAGGCTACAAACAGAGGGGGAGAAACTCAGTCTGATGCCCTGAGGGCATTTTCAGGCATTAGTAGCATGTGGACACGACTGCCCTTTGGGAAAAAACTGTCTGCAAACCCTCTGTTTCATGTGAGCATTTTAGACTTTGACAAGACCCAGAGCTTTGTGTCCAGCAAATGTGTCCAGGCTCTGAGTCCAAGGTAAATGATTCCTGCTGGCTGCTCCAGGCATGTCACTCTGCATCTTGCTGTGGTGAGGCTGAGATGGAAAAGCCACAGCTGCTGCTGGCCGTGGCTGCAGGATCCTGCCTGCAGTGAGGCTCCTGGCAGGGATCTGTGTCCTATGGTGTGAGACGAGGTGGCACTGAACGCTTCAATGGCTTTACATCACCCCTGAGGTTTTGACTTCCCTGTTACGCTGCCTGGAAGGCACCTGCCTCCTGTCCTCATTGTAGGAGAGGGAACCTAAGGGACTAAGTCCTAAGGGACTCGCATCCCCACAGATGCACATGACTGGGCAGGAGAAGGGTGGCTGCTTTGTAACCTCTGCTACCAACCGTATCTGCTGACTAAGAGACTTCGTGGGACCCTCATGATTTCCCCTTCCTGATTCATGGTGTATTCATGACCAAGAGGAAGAGGCACATCTTCCCCTTCCCTGTTCCAAACACAGAAAACCTTTCCTTCAATGACCCCTTCCTTGAGGAGTCCATGTGCTTTCCACCTCTCACCCTCAGCAGGAGAGAGAGAAACCTGCCTCCACATCCTCTTCCTGCATGTCGCTTCTCTCTGGTGACTTCCCTGACAAATTCCGATGGCAGTGGAATTTTATCAAGGCTGCACTGAACATCCTCAGGGTGCAGGTGACCTCCCTGGTGACATCTCACACACACACACACACATACACACAGAGACACACACAGTCCCACTCGCGGGGGGACCAGCAGAGTCAGGATGAGGGGGTTTGGGTGGTCGGTCTTTCTGGGTGTTACCAGTACGGGGTGGTGGCCAGGAGGATCTGCAGGGCCATGGAGAAGCAGGGCAGCTGGGCCACGCCATAGGCCACGGAGCGGGTGGGTGCCCTCAGCCGCAGGAGGTAGGCAATGGTGTGGATGATCCGTCCCACGCAGAAGATGAGGAAGTGGATCCTGGCCACTGTGGGACTGGGATCCAGCAGGGAGTAGATGGCTCCGAGGAAGAGGAAGGGAAAGATGTTCTCCATGTCATTGCAGTGGGCCCTGAAAAGTGAGATAAGGTTGTTCCTTCCCACCGGAATTCCCTCTAGCCACTCCTTCTAGCCAGAGTGCCCATCCCTAGGTGCTGCTGGGCCTCTCCTCCATTGGATGGGGCAGACACAACCCCAAAAGCATCAGTTCTCCCTTACACGGAGAGGCAGGAGAATTTCACACCCTGTGTCTCCCTCTTGTGACTCTGAGCTCCTGAAACTTTCTCTCCGTGACAGGGACGCCTTTGCCACGGCAGATGACAGCTTGAGGATTGGAGCTTTCAAATAAACAGAGCAAAACAAAGACCCTGTGAAGCTGCGAAAAGCTCGAAACTGGTGTGGTGCCAGCACGGCATGGCCCCAGATGTGGCCATGCTACACAATAAAGGCAGTTCCAGACCACAGCTTCCCCAGAGGAGAAACTCACAGGATGGGAGGGTTTGTGGCTTCACCTCTCTCCATAAATGCATTCAAAGGGGATTGGGGAGGAGCGCCCTAAGGACCCCCACACTGTGCCAGCAGCACCTGGGTAACGGCACCAGTATGGCAGGAGGGGCCCTGTGGCCATGTGGTGACACACCGGCACTGATGGGGCCAAACCCTGTGCTCCAGCTGAACATGCACCTGCCTGGGTGTCACAGCATCACTGCCACCACCCAGTGCTACTGAAACAGGATCTGGTCATGCCACGACTGTGGGTTGTGTTCCTCCTCCCCCAGGCACCATCCTCTGAACAAACCACCAGGACTTGGGGGTTCAGCAGGGTTGAAAGGACAAATGGAAGAAGGAGGAGAGAGAGCTGAGGGGCAGCCAGGGGCCTCTTTAAGAGGCAGGGGGTAAATGTCCCATCCTGCTCTGTCCCTGCCCTGCACAGACCCCTGGCTCTGCTCCCCTCCAGATACAGTCTGAGATGAAATGCTGACATCGCCCATGCTCTGGGGAAACACCTTGGATTTAATCTGTTTTCCCCACAACTGCAAATAAATCAGCAAGGATGGATTCTGAGAGCTTTAGCTGCCCAAGTCAGATCCCAGGCTGTCCCAGGTCTTTGCTGCAGCTCCAGTTATTTACTTTTATGGAAGTTTGTTTATTCTGAATAATCAAAAGAGGGTTATGATTATTATTTCTGCAATTATATTTTTTTTTTGCTAGGAAGGAAATGCCTCATTTACCATCCTCCTCCTCCCCCTGGCAGCTCAGCAATTAGGTGGCACTGGATGTTTTCTAAAGCAAATACTGGAGGCAGTGGGACGTGAGCCATGAGGTTTCCACACAGCCCAGGGCTCAAGGACCACAGGGCACAGCTCCAGTCCCTTCCTAGCACTCAGGGCACCTCCTTCAGTAAGAGGGACAGCAAATCAAGCCCAGGGCTGCATAACCCTGTGTTTTACCTCTGAGAAACTGTAATTCTCACAGAAGAGGGGGAACATTAGAAGTTTGCCCAATTAGAGAGGCAGAAGTTATTGCAATTTTGTTTGGCCTCTTCCCAAATCCCCAAAAAGGGCAGCCGCCTACAGCACTGGGACCAGTCACTCTGTGACACTCACAGCTTTGCAGGGATCTGGGGTCCTGTCAGAGCAGGACACAAGGAGCCTTTGAGTGTGGGTACAGGATGAGACATTGGGAGCTTGTGGGACTTTGAGCACCTAGAAAAGGGTTAGTCAGAGCTGGCTGTTGAATGCAAACCCGGATCCTTCTCTTGTCCTTGCTCCAGTGCACACCCTGCTCCCGTTAAAGATTAAGCTGCTCTAGTGTGCAGGGTCCCACAGCAGAGCTCGAGGCAGTCCAACCATCTAGAATATTACTTGATTAGCAAGCCCTTTAGCTTCCCACTTCTTTGCCAGCAGCTGGCACAGAGGGAATGGTGGCACCGGGAATGCCAACACCAGAGGGAACGCTGGCACCAGAGGGAACGCTGGCACCAGAGGGGATCCTGGCACCAGGAATGCCAGCACCGCTCACCTGCGGCACCGCTCCACGTCAGGGTCCTCGCGGCAGAACTGCAGCCCCCCATTGCGCAGCGCGTCCTCCGGGTTTGCAAAGGCCTGCAAGAGAGAGTCCCCACCTGCTTACCGTCTTCAGGAACCTCACAGGTAGAAGCTTTGCCCCTGATCTTGAAGTCCTGTGGGGATTTTTACCTGCCCCAATTTGTCACCACTCTGTATAAAAATGAGGGCCACTGTGCTTCTATTGTGCACGGCCCTGGGGGTTAAACGCTGCACCTCCCCAGGGGTTTTCCTTGTCCCCCAAAAAACCCAATGCTGCCTGCTGAACCGGTCGCAAATTGAGGGCTTCAAGGGACCTCCCACCTCACCCCAGTTCACTTCTTCCCATAAAACCTATTTAGAGGAGACTTTGCCAGCCAGCAAGATCACTCCTGGCAGAGAGCTTGCAGACACAATGCAGCCTCCAAAAGATAACCAGGACTGACAGATCAGAGAATATTCCCTGGCTGGCTTTTTGGCAGTGGTACCGTGTGACTTTCCCATGGGAAAATGGGATCCCACACTAATAAAGTTACGAATGAAAATTAATTGTGTGAGCTCCCCACCTATGATCAGCAGCTGTTCCTCAGGGACCTGATTACATCTGACAGCCTCATTTTGCAGCCTGGAAAGGGCCTTGGTGCTTTCTCTAATTATGTTAAAAGCCCAAAGGGTCCCAGGGCTGGAGCATCATTTGAATCACAAGGGGAAATCATCAGTTACATTGATGCCACAGCACAGGGCATTTGTATTCCATCTGAGGGCAGAAATGTCTCCCTCCTGCTCCACTGATGCAATCAGAAACTCCTCAAGTACTTTAAAAAAGATTTTACAGAAAGCTGGGTTTTACCAGAAGTTGAGGTGAGGGTGATAAAAGTCCAGTTAGCCCCAGCTCCTGAGAGTAGCTGGTCCTCCCTGTATTTTTCCCTCAACCAAGAACCACTTCCTCCAGCTATCGTTTTATTCCCCATGACTTGCTGCTCTCCTGGAGCATTCCTATAGCCAGTCAGCCTCCAAAAGCTCAAAACTTTCTGCTCCATTGCAAGAAAAAAGAAGAAAAATTGCAATGATTTCTTCTTAAACCTTTTTTTTTTCCTTCTCCTTTTCTTCCAGACACTGGAAATTCACTGTAAACAGACTCTTTCTAGAAGCATCTCACCTGCTTGGCATTTTAGATCTGATTATTATTTAGATTAGGTTTCCAAAATTATAAACATCAAGCTACAGATGGTAGAAACAAACAAAAAGGGTCAAAGAGAAGTGAGATATTTATCTGCTGCAGCTATGAAACAAGTTTTGCTTTCAACTGAAGTCAAAGAAAACTCAGCTTGCTTCAGGAAAATTTTGTTGAAGTTTAGAAGAATAAAAGAAGAAAGAAAAACCACAGAAACCGAAGCAAAGAGCCAGAAAGGGAGGAGAAGGAAAACGAAACTGGATCTTACCTTCTTTCTGAGTCTCACTTGCCCCGTAATGATGGCAACAACATACATTTTTAAAATCAAAATTGTGCTGTAGAACGTAAATGACAGGAACACTTTATTTTCCATCATTTCGGGAGAACGTGCTGCTCGGTCACTTCAGCACCCAATGCCAGCAGAGATCTTGGGCTGCGAGAGAGCCGGGCGGGAGAGAGGCAGGAACAGCTGCGTTTAAACACAACACAAATCCTCTCATTTTCCTGTGAAAGCCCCCAGCCCCTGCACCCCCCGCCAGGCTGCTGGGGCAGCAAGGAGACCCCAGCCAGCACATGGAAGAGGCTTCCTCTGCTCCTCAGCTGCCACCACCAGCTCCCCGGGGATTAGCTGCCCCGAGCCAGGACACCGCGCCCTAGAGAGGGGGTCTGGCCACAGCTTGACCTCCGACCTCTCTAAACCAGCCCACCACGACCCCCGCCCCACCTCCCCGCGTGTGCCGCGAGGGACGGAGCCGCACAGAGCATCCCTCGTCCAGCAGGGCACCGCTCACCCGCGGACCGAAGCTCTTCAGCCGCCGAAGGAGGAGTTAGAAGAAGGTAAGCGCCTGCCTCAGCCGCATCCAGCCCTGTACTTGCGCCCACTCCTCCGTGGCAGCGTCTCCAGTCCCGCCCAGTGCTGGCTGAGCACTCCCGTGGCAGAGGCAGCCAGCCCTTCCCTACACATCCACCTGCCGAGGGATGGACAGGGGACAGAGCTGGCCCTTGGCCCCCCAGCGCCCACCACCCGGCTGCCCCCGCACCCCGGCTGCGAGGGGAGCCCCGGGAATGACCAGCCTGGAACCCAACCAGGCAGGTCCTGGACCGCAGAGCCCCAAAACTGCAAAAAGAGAAGAGCCGCCTGCCCGCCCCAAAGTCAGCTCATCCTGGTTTTCTCCGACAGGATGAACCAAGGCAGCCAGATGTAATTTTGTCCCTGGTTTAGAAAGTGCCATGTGAATTTGGAGATGGCTTTTCCTCAGCCATCCAACGTTGTGGAATAAAGAGTGCGATCGGAGCCTCTGCAGGCAGCTGGGCTGCTATTTAAGGCAAAGTTAACTCCTTCTGCCCCAGTGCTAGCAGCAGCAAACCTCAGTAAGCCAGAGACATAGGGGCTGACAGGAGCTCTCCAAGTTTATTACCGTGGAAGGGCTGGATTTGGTGTTCATTTCATTAACGCAGGAAAAAAAAAAAAAAGAAAAAAAAGAAAAAAGAGAGAATGAAAATACTTAAATACTTATTTCAGGAAAATAGAAAATTCTTTGCATTTGCCTCTGAATCTTCCTCATGGCCATTCTGCCCTGGTGCTGCAAACCCAAAGACACTGCACTGCTCAGTGCAATGCTCTGGCTCAGCCCCATGACATCTGAGCACGCAGGTGGAAGCACAAAGCAGTGAAGAAAACGCAAAGCTGGATGTGCAATGAGACCTGTGGTGCAAGCACAGAAACTGGATGTAGCTCCTGTGGTTTGTGTTGCCATGGCATGGGGGGAATGTGTAGTAGAGGCTGTGTGGTCTAGTTTTTCTACCTGATACCCAGAAAAGTTTTGACAAACCAAAACCTCCTACCAAGAAATATTCTGTACTACACGCCCACAAACAACGGAAGATTTGATCAGAGTTGGCAGCACTTTGCACCATAGTGGTTAATAACATATAAAAGTGCCCCAGTTTCATATCTAACTGGCAGACAAGGATTTTACTTGAAATTCCAGTTTGACAGACTAGTCCTCCTCTCCCACCCCAGAAGGGTCATCTTTTGGTAACTCTTGTGTCCTCAGATATGCTGAGTGTTAACCTGAGAAATTAAGGTTGTGATTGCCGATGTATTGTTAGTGCTCTATAAAGCCACTCTGCAGTTCATGCATTTATCACGGGCAATCCAAAAGGACCATATCTGTTGCATTCAATAAACTGTGCTATTCCTGAGCCCAGCTGCCTTTTTTGAATGTGACCAGACCTGTAGCTCACAGACTATTCCTGCACCTGGCATGGGGCCTTATAGTTTTTTCGAGTGTGGAGAGCCTTTGAAAACCCCAAGCAGTCGGTTTCAAGGGGGAGGTACTTGCAGTTGGTCACCACCACCCTGGCGTCGGGGAGGCTGCAGAACAAGTCCTGGCACAGCTCAGCGTGGAGCTCCGTGGCCTCTGGCAGGCTGCTTCCCTGGGGGTGGGAGTGGGGACACCAGGACATGCAGCAGCCGTGTGGATTCAGACTCTGTGGTAAGAACTGGGGTGTTCACCAGCAAACTACATCCAAACCCACCCACGTATCCCTGGAGCTCGGCAGGGTATTATAAACACCATAATGCCAAGTACAAGTAGATGGTGGCAAAGCCACATCCCAAACATTGCTCCCTCCCATCCCTCTTCTCCACAGCTGATAGGGATCAACCCACAGCGGAGACCTTGGTGCACAAGGACTGGGGTTCAGCACAGCCAGACCAGCCCCACAGCATGGATGAGACTTTCTCCAGCAGCCCCTTCTCTCAGGAACCTGGGAGAGGGCAGGCAGCCAGACCATTCACCAACACATCACACCCTCCATCCATCAGCTCCAGTTTTTACCAGAGGATGATCAGTCCATGGGGTCTTCAGCAGTGGGACCTTTTTCCTTCATGCACCTTCTCCCCCTCCCGAGGCAGCCAACACCTTGCTGAGCAGCAGGAATATGCACCTGCAGACAAGCCAGGACTCCTCCTGCCAGCCAGCCAGACTTCTCCTCCTTGGCATCATTCAAATTGGCAAGGAGCCCTGGACAATTTGCACCAGCAACTGGCACAAATTTACATTGAATGAAGAGATCAAGCAAGAAGCACACCTTGTTTAGGGATAAGCCCTCGGGGCAAACTCAGGTGTGGATGTGTTAATTTTAAAAAATGGGTTTTTCTGTGTGTTTACGCATTTCAAACCCTTTCACTGTCACACAGAGTGGAACCCCAGTGAGGAGGGTTATGGATGGGGATGAGGGGCAGAAGATGATGGCAAAGGCAGGTGTAACGCTCCTGGGATCCCAGCTGCTTTTCAGTTTACCAAGTTCAGGGGTCTCATGCTGGGTAGGACACATCCACACTTGCACCTTCCTGGTTTTTAGGACCCAAGGCATCGCGGCTGCCGGAAGCATGTTCAACCATGCCATTAATCCATGAGGAAGCAGGCTGTTAATATTAATGGTCTGATCCTCCTCCACAGATCACATCCTGCCAGGACAGAGCCCTTGCCTGAAGAAGGTCAGGTCTTAAGGGCAGTGTGTCTTTAACCTCCAAGTCATGCTTTAAAGCCTTGAGCATGAGCGGCCTCAACCCAGGACAAAACCTACCTAAAACCAACACCGCTAGCCAAAAACACTGCTTTTTTTTCCTGAGAAATTATTAATAAGAATCGGTGTGAGGCTTTGAAAGATTAGTTCATCAGGTTAGACTGACCCCAGGAGCTGTAGGGAAAAACAGAGCATTTTGCTGGAGGAAGAACTGAACTGTGGGAGGCAGAAGGGATGAAAAATTCATGGGAGGTGCTCGAGAAAAGTACTTAAAAATACAAGCCTGTAACAGCAATTCTGCTTTGGAAAGATTATGGAATAAAAATCACCCTTGATTCCCACACAGGTTATTTATTTGTCAAACTGATTTACGCTGCAGTATTGTGACCACATTTTTCCACTCTTGCTATGCTGGGGAATTTCCTGGTGGCAGGAGAGGGTTGGTTCAGTGGAGCACTGGCACGTCCGCTGGGGTGGCACAGCCTGGGCTCCACCCTGATCCCAAAGGGAAGCCGATACTTTGAGCAGCTCAGATTCCCCAAAATTCCCCCAAATGAGCAATTACATCCCACAGCTGGGGCTCAGCAAAGAGCCCTAGGGGACTGCACCAGGCTGGAGAAGACAGGCAGGTGGGTGGCACTTCTCCAGCATGCTTCCACATGCTGGTGAAGAAGGTGCAGAGCCCAGCTGGGATTTTGCTTGCCCTGGGTCCACAGCTCAGCCCAGGAGCTGAGCCACATTCCCAGCTTGTTCCAATGCTACCATGGACACTGGTGCCCTCCTTCCCTGCCATTTCTTCCTGCTGCTCCCAGCACAAAGCCTTGGAGCCTGCACACTCCAGCGATCACCTGCCCATGGCTGCACCCATCCTAGGAAACCCAGCTGCCAAGGGAGGCTGTGCTGTGCTGGCTCATCAAACACGACTTTTCAAGTAAAGGCATGAGCGTTTTAGCTGTTTATTAGCGAGAAGGGTGCTCCACCTGCATTCCCTCCTTAGTCTGCACGAAAGCTCCCACCACCATGACGCACCTTCTTCCATGGATCTGTGAAATCCTGTTGCTTCACCAGCAGCTCCCTATCCCCAGACTCCTGGGCTCCTCATGCTTGTTTCAGTGAGAAGGACACAGAAGATACTGTGAAGTCAGTAAGCAGTGGAACCACCAGCATCTCTGGCCTCCAGCATTAGCATCTCAGGAAACAACTGGGATGCTTCAGCCTTTGGCAATCTCAGGCAGATTTTGTCTGGTTTAAATCGTGTTTTTCCAAAGTGACAGTACTGGCTGCAGCTATCCGAGAGGCCTCAGGCATGAGGAATGTATGATCAGACTCTCCCAAATTGTCCTTCACACTCGGAAGAGCAGATGCCTGCAGCAGGAGAAAGCCATCAGGAGAGGCCCAGGGAAGGGGCAGGGGTGTGGTGGCTCTGAGGCAGAGCAGAGGAAGCTGCTGTTCCTCAGGGAACAGGCCCAGGGCCAAGTGAGAGGCAGTGGCACGTCCTCCTGCCTTTTTCCTCCAGCTCCATTCACCATCCCTTCCTGCCTGTTCCCAGGCTGCTGTCCAGCTTCCAGCCACTCTCCTGCCCCAAACTGTCATACCCACTCTGGCTGCAGAGGAGTCACTGTGACACTGGGGAGATGCTAGAAGAGAGGCTGTCAGGCTGTGAGCGTGTGGGAAGTAGATTATTTTCTTATTCTGTGCCTCACATGGATTCATGCCTGGGCTTTCTCTTAGAGGAAAGAATTCCTTGGCTATGCTGCTCTGTGCCTTCAGGGATGAAACCCCGCTGGGAGAGGAGCTGAAGGAAGTTATTTCTCCTCTCTCCTGCTCTCTCCCTCTGTCCCAGCTGGTTTGAGAGCTGGCTTTAGGCAGAGCCACACCTGCCACTGCTGTCACTGGGCAAAGGTGGGAGATGGGGTCAGGGCTGGGGGTGCGGGGAAGTCATGTCTCTCTCACTCAGCCACACCGCAGCAACTCGTGATGTGTTTTGCTTCCCAAGAACCAGATTCCATCAGCTGTAAACAACAGGCAAAACCCATTTATGTTACTGCCTAAAAAGAGGGAGTTTCCCTGCCAGACTGAGAGAGAAGAGGAACAAATTGCTGCCAAAAATTTCAGAATTTGGGAACATTTCCTAGACTTCAAGCATTTGCAAAACTACAATGTAGATGCAGATTCCCTGGTGGGGTGCTCTTAAATAAGAGCAAAGGTAAAGGATGTTGTGTGGTCCTGCCTCCTCATGCTGTGTCATGGAGAAATGGGAATCAGGGCATGGGAATGACAGCATTACTGCTTCACTAACAGGGCTGGGAGAGGAAGCAACTGTGGTCCCTGATTCCAGCCTTATGGAGACCTGACATTCAACAGCAATGAGCAGCTTCAAGGTGAAAAGTAGAAAACAAATCTTTTATTTCCTGGGCTGTTAACCCTGCCTGGCAACCCAGGAATAACAGGCTGCAGAGCTTGTCCATTTTAAAGTCTTTTAAGCCCTGTTTTCATCAGATAGGCATTTTCAAGTTCTCACAGGACAAGAGGGAATGGAAAGGTCAGCACATCATTGCCTGTCCCTGACCCGAGCTGAGAGTGGCTACACCATCCTGGTGAAACAACTCCAAGGAGAGCCTTGCCATAGAGCTTCACCCACCACAAAGCTTTCCAAAACAGAGCTTATTTTTAAACTCCCGAGTTCTCTGTGTCCCCTCCATCACCCCTAAATTAAACAGCAGCATTTCCTCCTGCCCTCCTGTATAGGTCATGTTGTCTAAATCTCTTTATCACACATGCTGATCTCGTAAATGCTATCACTGCAATGTCCTGGAGGGCAACTGGGCTTCCTAGAGCAGATCAGGGCCTCCTTCCCACAAGACCTGACTCAGGCAGAAGTCAGAGCTGCTCAGCAGCTTGAGGTTTTATGAGTTGAGTCATTGGTCATAGATCCAGACACATCCTAAAACTTTCCCTTTTCCCTGAGTCATGAACAACACACATTTTGGGTTTGCTTTTAGGCCAAAAGTTGGTCTGGGTCTCAATTCTGATGTTGTTAATAAACACCCCTCACTAGCAATGCTAAAAAAACCCTCCCCACAATCAGCCTGGAAAGCAGGGAGCAATTTAGCTGTGTTATTTACAGCCCCCATGCCTGGAAGCTTTACATTGTGCTGATGTCTCAGCTGCTCTCTTGCCCACAGCAGCGGGAGTACTGACACAACATGACCCAGGCTGCATGACACTGACTTTACCCAGAACAGAATTTGGGTTGAATGATGCAAAGAAGTAGAAAAACCTCTCCACTCTACTCTGCAGGCAGCGATGCTTGGGATAACCATCCAAAGTTTTCTTCTCTGCCTGAACGGCCTATTGGCAGCACTCCAGGAGACTGCCCAGGTCCCATGCACCGATCACTCTCCTGATTTACAGCCTATGTCCTCATGTCCATGATATTCCCAGGAATCTGCTCCACCCTGTGTTTATGCAGCCCTGAAGCCCTCCACGGGGGAATACGTGCTTTTGCAACTATTTACAAAGCAGCAGAATGCATCTCTCTAGCACAGCACGTTTCTGTTAACAGTGCCACTGACCCAGGCAAAACTGAACAAGAAGTGTTCCCTCATTAGCAGGAGAGAAGCTGGATCCCAGCTGTGGAAGGCTGCAGGGACAGGAGGCTATGGGATGCTACATTAGTGGGGCTAGAGCTGTCCCACAAGGAGAGCTGGACAGCAGGAAGGGGCAGGGAGCTGTGCTGCACCATTACTACAGCAGGGGAAGTTGTTGTGAATGTTCAGTGCTGGAAGGAGCTGCTGCTCTTCACCATGAGTGAGGCCCTTGCAGGGTTGTGTCAGCCATGGGACACACCGTGGTTTCAAGGTAGGACGTGCCCCTGTGGGAGACAGCAATGGACTGAGGCTCTCTGGTCCCGTTCACCCTGATTCATCCAATCTTCAGAAGTCAGAGATTAACTTAAGCTCTGAATCACAAGGTTTAATTCTCTTTCTTGTAAATTTTTTGTCATATACATGAAGGTAATGTTTGATAATTACATGCGTCAGGTCACTGTCCAAACTGTTAAATTACTTCTCAAGACAATTAAGTTCCATAATGAAACACGATTTAAACAATAAGCTCCAAAAAGAAACACAATTTAAATTAAGATGATGACGATAATAAAAATAATAATAATATTTTATGGGATGTTCTTTCCCTCTTGTTCTTGTCACAGACAGACACATGGGGGAATTAAAAAGAACAGTAGATCTTGCTCAGCTTTGCCCAGCATTCTCCTCCTTTGAAAAATGTCTGTGAAAGCACCTCTTACTCAGCCTTACTACAGTCCAATTCACTTTCATCTCTCTTCAAAGGAGATTTCTCCATGCTTTTCATTATCCCAGTCATACTTCCATATTTCCCTCCAATGCTGAAGCAAGCAGATGACCGGCACATGACTGCCAACTCCTTCACCCCTTGCACTTCAAACGTCCTTCAAACTCCTAAAAGCTCATTTTTCTTTTAAATGCCACAAGTCCTCACTGAGGGGTCTAGGATGACTACACATCAAGTTATTTAGTACTCTGGAAGGGCTACTCCCAAACTGAAGGAATTCCAGCAATGTTATGTAGAAGACAGCTCTGGGACACTTCACAGCTATCGAACATTAGATCTGGCTGCTCATCCCTGTTCCTCCAGGGCCTCTCTGTATTCTCCAGCCAACCTCCTCTTTTTCCGTGCTGTTAGCATGGACCTAACATTGTTCTTTGCAGAGCACATCCGTTCTCCTGTTTTCAACTCGCTCCAGCTCCCTGTTGGCCACAGGGTTCCCAGCTCTCAACCACAGATTTTAACAATAGCTGGAAACCGGAGTCCTGCAGGCAACCTTTCCTTTTAGCAGAGTACGTTTTTCTTCCTGTTAGATAAAATACCTTCTGGAAAAAGAACCTAACAGTTTTAGATCCCGTCCTGACCCTCCATCCTTCATTTAACATTGAGGATTCTGTATGGAAATGATACTTCACAGGTCATTCAGAGTAAGATTCGAGGCATAAATTAACAGGTCCTCAGGCTTCCCTGCAATGACATTTTAATGTCCAAACCACAGAGAAGGAAGGACCTGGTGGAATTTCCAGGAAGCCTCACTGTGGTCTCCACAGAAATCCCTCCTTGCTCAGGAGACCTCACTGCTGGTGCCTGCTGTTCTCTGGTTCCTGATGCCCTCTGAGGCTCTCCAGCACACCAGGAGCCTGTGCTGCCCTTTGGCTTTGGCTGGCACACTGCGTGCTGCTCTTCCTTGGCCCTGCAACCAGCTGGGAAGTACCAGCCTTGCTCCATAACCTCCCCAGCACTCCAAGGGGTCCAGACCCAGGCTCCCTAAACAAACAGGGAAGCGATTACAGCAACAGTCACTTTCTCCTGATGAACCTGCTTGGTCCTCTGTGTCAACTATGAGAGCTGATTAAAACCAGGCAGAGGTCTTTACTTGGACACAAACTGGAGACAGAGCAGGGGTAGCAGAGGCACCACTCAGAAGAGCTGCCTTGCAAGACTAATTTTAGTGACCTGTGTTTATGGCTTTTCCAGCAGGAGCTGTGTGTAAGAGCAGGGTGTTAGCTTTGCTAAACCCCAAGCCAAACACAGCCTCTGATTCTGGTCCAACCCAAAACCTTTTAAATCTTCTTTCACCTAAGGGTCCAAAATCATTGTATGGGGCTGTCTGCTTAATAACACCAACACCTTGTGTGCTTTGGATGAGATACAAGCCACTCACCACATCAGGGCCCATGACTGGAGTGAGGGCACAGCATTACTCACGCCCTACTCTTCCTGTAGGAATCCTCCCACACCATGTGAGCACAGTGTTCTGTTATTTCATCCAGTTGAAGTTTCATCTTTTCACGCCGTTTTTATCCCTCAATTATTATTTACAACAGAAGTCTATTTAAGATAGAATATGGGCTAAAGTTTCCCTATTATTTCTTGTTCTTTCAGTGCGAACTATTGCTACACAGGCAGACAGGCTCACATGCGACCTACTCCATTTCAAGCCAGCCTGGAGAACAAAACCAGAAATTCCTGGAGCCAAGCCAAACAGGAATACTCTCCGATTTCAAATTCTGGGTTCAATTTTAAAAACAAAGGTAACAAAAACAAAGGCAGAATCAAGGCAGGTGAAGTTTAACTCTCACAGTATCCCCATCTTACCAGAGAGCACCTACAGCACAAGGTTTAATTCTCTTTCTTGTGGATGTGATGTCATAAATGATGGGAATGTTCGATATTTACATGCCAAGTTCACTGTCCACACCGTTCAAACTAAACGACATCATTGGATGGTAAGTTCCATAATGAAACAAAATCTGAATTGAGGTGATGATGATGATAATAAAGATGATGATCATTATCATAATCATCATCATTTTTCAGAGGATCTCCTTCCCCTCTTGTTCATGTCATGGAGAGACAAGCAGAGTATTAGGTACAGATGATGTGACTAAGCCAGTGCTGCTGGAGCTGGGTGAGAGCACCTTGACTTGACCCCAAATGCAGTTCCCAGATCTAATCACTAAACCACAGAGGATGTCTGCGCCAGGAATGTTTAGTTTACAAGTCAAAACAGAGCCGAGCTGCCAGCATCGATAGCCCATCCACTGGGTCTATCGCTACCATTATTCATCTCGGTCCTGCACGACACAGGCCTTGAAATCAGAGCCCGGAGGCCATGAGGTCGGAGCAGAGCCAGCTCGGCAGGAGGGGTGAAAAGGCGAGGCTGGTAAATGGTAAAGCACCATCCACACCCTGCTTTGCCTTCCTGAGTTCCTGCCCTGAGGGTGCCTCTCTCAGCTGCCAGCTCCGGTGCATTTGCATGGTCCAGTGGAGGCTGCTGCTTATCTGCACCTGGCTTTGGGTGGTGCCATTATCGTGGAATCACAGAACGATTCAGGTTGGAAAAAACCTCTAGGATCATCAAATCCAACCCTTAACCGCCGGTGTTCACCACTAAACCACTTCCCCAAGTGCCATATCCACATGACTTTCGAACAATTCCAGGGAGGGCGAACCAGACTGTTGTGTTCTCTTGCCCTGCAACAGCAGACACCCAAAGCAGCCCAGAAAACACCCACCTGAGCCCCAGCGTCTCACAGCACTGGTAGTTACCAGTAAGTCACAGTAGGTAGCCGGTAGTTAAACTCTGAATAGCAATTTTCTCCAAGCTATTCCTTACCTTCTTTATTCCTGGCACCAAAATATGAGACTGGAGCATGTCCAGGATGCAAAAGTCCATTTGAGAAATGGACACCTGTTAAGATCACCCAAGTACAGATTTAAAAACTTTTCAAAGCCTGCCATTGTGGCAGTCCTGACAACTCCTGTTCATATGAACACAAACCTCTGGTTCTATCCAAAGCTGAAGGGCTGCCTCCCTCCATCCTGCCTCTGGAACACACAGTGGCCTGCGAGGGAACAGAGCCATTTTGGTTGCCAGACATTTAAATAATCCCTCGTGCTTGTTCTGTGAAAGACCATGACCATCTCCATCCATCATTGCTTGACAGAGTTCATATGTGTTAAAGATCAAAGAGGTTCCAACACCAGGACCCACTCCATAAAGAGCAGAGAAGTGCCCTGCCAGCATTGTCCCCTTGTGCTCATCTATAAAACATTACATTTCCAGCACGTTCCCACGATAGGCAAGAAATGTGAGACGGCAGCTTCCCTCACCCCCACATCGAGCACGGCTTAAACCCATCCCCTGCCCCGCCTCTCACTCCCATCCCTACCAGGTAACACGACCTGTGTAGCTCCACCTGCTGCAAATCACTCAGGATCAGATTAAAAATCACATTTTTCTCCCTCCTTGTTGGCAAAAGATAAAAAATTTAATTTTTTTGTGTAACTTTAGTCAGTCTTGTTTGCCTTTGCTTCAGGGGAAAGGAATTAAAGTTTCTTTTCAAAGGACTGTTTGATCACTCAAGGTGCGATGAAACATCTCAACAGACTGGGAGTAGCACAGAAGATACACAAAAAATAACAACCATTAACGACCATCAACTCCAAACATCACCCCGGTATGGTCGGAAACACCTGGTCAGGAAAAGACTGAGAAGAGAAACAAGGAATGAGGACCAAATTAGCATCGGAGGCGAAGAAATCTGTAACCAATAGGAAACAAAATACTAAGAACCACATACCTTGGGATCAATGAACATTGAACCAATGAATTTCTATGGGTTTGGACTGTATAAAGTTTGGGGGAAATCTAGTAAAACCCATGCGTCATGGAATGATTTTCTCTGCACACCCGGGCTATGTGTGGATGAAATTATTTCTGTTGCACTTCCTTGGCCAGAACAACATCCTGGCCAGAATAAAGTAGTGCCTTGATTCTCTAACACTAAAAATGTTGGAAAGCTTTTGTTTTTCCCGCAGTTTCGATGACATGCAGAGCTGAGCGTTCACCACGGCCAAAGGGCACCAGCAGCACTGACAACCCCGGCTCGGTCCCAGCTGCTCTGGGGAGGAGCTGTGCTGGTGCAGACCGGGTAAACCTCTGGTCTGGAGCACCTCAGCATCCAAACCCTGGTAGGTCCTCAGGGCTGGTTGTTCACTCTGCTGGGACAGCAGGGCGAGACTCTGCTCTGCGACTGCAGCCCAGGCTCAGGAAAAAGGGCTTTGAGATTGGGCATCCAGACGGGAAACAATTTTTTCTTCTTGTAGGGAAGAATTTCTCAACTGAATTTTTCAGAGACAGCAACCAGAACAAAATCCAACCCTCGCAGTACCTCAGAATTTCACAAGGGTTCAGACATGATCAAAGGAATTCTTTCCCAAGCGCAGATTTATTGGACAAGTATATAATGTTCTATTTCACTCAGATCCCAAGCTCATCCATATCTTTCCCTGTTGGACTGTCTCTCTTCACATAGCACAGCACCACACACTGACCCAATGGACTCTGTGATTTTGTACCCCAGACAGGGATTTTGAAGCCTGTCCAAGCGGAATCACGGCTCAAGCTCTTGAGTAAATATTTCAGTGACAAAACAGAATTGTTAAACCCTTTGCTATGAACTCCCGTGTTAAAAAACTTTCATCATCCGCAAACCTCAATTTCCCTACCTGCAAGAAGAGAAGGATGACAGGCTCTTGACTCCCTGGGTGTTTCTAGGATTAGACAATGTCTGCTCAGCATTAATGTAGATTTTGGTGTTTTGTGTTATTGCTCCTGTCACATTACAGAAAGGTCAAGGAACACATTCCATGAGTCAGAGCCTTTCCACAGCATTAGTGTAGTCCTCAGAGCTTAGGCGGGCTCTGTATTTGGATAAAGCCCACCACAATCCCACTCTTTAACGATCCCAATGTACGTCAGAGTGGCAGCCCTTTCCTGTCACTGCCTCATCTCTATGTTTAGGATAAGCAGCACTTGGAAGATGATGCTGAAATTAAAGCAGGGAAAGAAAACAACGCAAAACCACACATACGGGGGGGCCGTTGGGGGAGAAAAAGGGTAAAAATAAAGCAAAATCCTCTCAGAAAAACTCAGACCATTAGAGAGTGTCTAGCCAGAGTCAGAAGGCAGGGAGAGATTATGTAGAAATTAATGTAGGGCAAAATGAGTCTCCCAGCTCTTCTTCTCCAGTTAGAAACCTTCAGCAAGAACCTCTTGCCAGCCCAACACCTCGTGTAAAACAGCACATTTCCAAACCTCTTTCACAAAGCACTTGGAAATATTGAGGACTTTATACATCCTCCAACAAAAATACAGACTTTTTCTGGGAAAAGCATTGATTCATTGATTCTGCAATTCTTACCTGGAAAACTCTTGCACTCCATGAAGTGAAGACAGGGCTGCAGCCCTGATTCCTAGTGCCCTGTCCCCTGGCTGGAAACATTCCTTGGCTCACCAGCCAGCTGGGAGGGCTGCTGCCCTGTGATGGGAGAGCCCTGCTAAGCAGCCACATCCCAGATTCTCTGAGCTCTCTGCCACGGAGCTCGAAGCTCAGAGTAAGCCAGCCCAAAGTCCTGAGAATGCTGACTTTAAACCAGTCAAACTGCAGGTGGCAGGAAATTCCAACACACCGGAAACAGGGTCAGGCCAGGCAAAAATCTCATCTTAGACTTTTCTCTCTCCTCACCCTTGGCCTTGAGTACTCCATCTCTGCATCCCTTATCTGCAATCTCAATTTGCAACACAGATGCCCCATCTCCTTTCCCTCTTCTACCACAACAGCTTTAGCACCCCAAATTACCAACTGCAAATACCCTATATCCTCCAGCTCATACCACTGATCCCAAATTCCTATTGTCCTTCTTCCTGTACTCTCTGCCATGCCCTTTCTTTTACCACACGCTCTCCTTCTCACCACGCCACTTCCACTGCTGATCAACACCCCAAACCAGAGACACCCCAGGCCTATTGCACACTGAACACCTTTCCAAAGTTCTTCTCTGCTGCAGATTTTCAGTACTTCCAGCTTGCGGCAGCTGGTTCAAGATGACCCACTGCTGGCCAACCACCCCACCCCCTGTGCTGGTGAGGAGGGCAATGTCAATGCATGGCAGATGCCAATTCTGTGCCCAGGGCACGGGAGGGTGTTGAGCTGAAAGGACAACATGTTGAACACAACAGGCACAAAACACTGCACTGTGTGTTGCAGGGTCTGCGCTCCACTTGGAGCTTCCAGACTGCTGTACAAGGAAATTGCCATCAATGTCAGCCTCACCACCACTATTAGACATCTCATCCATGTCCAGGCCCAGCTTGAACCCATTTAACTTGTAACGGATAATGAGATAACAGCATGACATGCAGCAGCTGAAGATTATTTAAACACCCATCTGGTACCTGTTATGCAGCATACGTCCTATTGTTGTATAGGAAATATATGCCACCTCCCTCCCACATGGAATGGAGAAGATCTATAGATGTGTCTCATGCTACCCCTTCTTTTTGCACAGATGAGGTAATTCTCCTTCTCTGTGCAGTTTCTGGCATATCGCTTTGCATTTCCCATCTGTGTTTTGGGAGATGCAGTGCCTTCCAGGCTGGTGAGACCTCGTGAAAACACACAAGAGCACAACGAAAAATTTGCTCAGGTCATCTCACCCCCTTCACACATCAATCGGAAAAAATCTGCCATGAAATTGATTCACCCTTTGCAAGACACAACATGACCCTACTGACGCTACCCTTTATCCCAGAGATCCAGGGGTGACGGTCCACATCTGTGTTTGTTGGACCACACTGATTCTATAGTGGAATGGTGAAATACCTGAGAGGTAAGCAAGGCAACGTGCTCACACTTTAATTCAGATGGACAGACGAGAATCTGCAGATCCCAGCTAAACAGCCTCATTTCTTTATCCAAACTCTCCACCTTCCTTTGTAGGGTGACTTTGGTTGTTTTGCTGAAATGACCCTCATGGCTCTGGCTCTCTGTGATCCCTCAGCAGCCGCGGGCCCGGTTGTTGTGTATCGCAAGAAATCACGTTTCACAACACAAGTGGTCAGGTCTACAGATGGGAGCCCGCACTCCTGTTTTTCTCAAACGTGACTCAGTTCTCTGCAAAAACTGTTCTCCCATGTAAAGCCTGGACCAAACGCTGTGTCTGACGCCCCATCTAGTGTTCAGCACGGACAGATGCAGGGGGGGGGTCGGTGCAGAGGAAAGAAGTGGCTGGAGAATTCCCGGCATTTTCAGCGGTATTAAACCACCTTTATAAAACTTATTTGTCTCCAAGAGAGCTCGGAGAGAGCCCAGGCGACATGAAATCCTGCATATCCCACTGCCAGCTCCTTCCTCTGCAGCCTCTGGGTGTCCAAGTGGAGATGGCAGCTGGAAAGCCCTGGAAACGCAGCTCCTTCTGTGCTTGGCAGCCCACCCTGGGGCTTGGAGGACACCTGGGCAAGCCCAGGAATGAAACCCATTCCAGCCTTGGAATGAGGAGCCAAGAGTCTAAGCCGTGCCCACTCAAGGCTCGATGGCAGCTGACAGCCTGGATTCTCTCAAACCGGGGAACAACGGCACTTCCTGGCTGCTCGGCAGTCGGCAGCACTGGGCACTCCTATCAAGACAGTCATCAAATCATAAGCAGGTATTTTGAATACTAAATAATGCTGGTCAGTGTTTTTCCAATGAGGTTTTAAAAATAAAATGGGAATTACTGAAAAGTGCGTCTCACAATTTTTTTCATTAAAAAAAAAAGCGTCTGCTGAGAAAACAAAACGGTTTCGTTGTCTGTTCTTTGCAAACACACTTTTTTGGTGGTGGGGAGATTGTGAAGTTGTCGGGACAAAAAATCTGCTCTGAGAACTTGGTTTTAATACAGCAGCTTTTTGACACTTTCAGTGATGCGAATTGCAGAGCCCCAGGCACTGCTACGGAAATCCTCAGGCTGTGCGATGATGTGTGCACAACCACTCGTAATTAAGCCCAAAAAAAGCATTTCTGTGTTCTCCCTTAATCACCAGCCCAATTAGCACCTTGGTTAAGATGCAGAGAGCTTCCAGTCCTCCTCCTGTCAGAGCTGGGATTGTTCTAGTGAAACTCTCAGCCTCTGCAATGCTGTGTTCACAACACTTTCAGTTCTCCTGGAGCAGCGTGCTAAGTCTGTTAACTCATTAACACCTCCAGCTTACAGAGACTTGGCTTCCAGCCCTTTCAGCAGCCCCAGGCTCCACGCTCCAGGAAGTTTTTCTGCAGTTTCTGTTTTGGTTTCTTTTCCTGCTGAGCCAGACTGGCACTCAGCTCCCACCATGAAGCTCCTGAAGGCTGCTGTAATCTTTGTTCTTGTTCCCACTCTGTCTCCGGCTTTTGACCCTCTCAGCGTTTCAATCGTTGCGGGAAGTGCTGCCATGACTTGGCGTCTCCTCTCCTCCGAGTCCTGGCTCAAGTGCCACTTTCAGGAGTGCTGCAAAAAGAAAAACGCTCTGAATCCCAGAGGTAAGGCAGCGGCAAGGGCACGTGGGACCAAGCTGGTGTTCCTTCCCAGGGCGGTGAGAGCTTCCTTTGGTGGGGTTGTGGAAGATGAGGGTTACCACCCACAGTGGCCCTACAGGGCAGAGGCTGCACTAACCTCATATTCCTTATCCCACGAGAAGTTGTGTACCCTGCTTCCCGAGCAGTACTGGAGCATTTTTCTTGCTGGTTTCTTGGTTTATAATGGCAGAAATGGGCTGTGCGGGTTTATGGCACCATCAAGGCGGCAAATGCCATTGACAGACCTCATCAGTGGGTATCAATAGCTAAAGCAGGGGTGCCAAGAAGGTGGATCAGGCTCTTCCCGGTGGTGCCAAGGACACAAGTCACCACGCAGGGAACACAGCTTGGGAAAATTACTGAAACTTGACATTTTGATAAACTAACTCTGATATGCCTCAATGAACAAAGCCTGAGAGAGAAATATGTATTGGTGAGGTTGAGCACCTGCAATGTAGAAATCATGGACCACAAGGACATTTTGTAGAAACCCTTTTGTCGGAGACTAACTAGCAAAGAGTCCGTTTCTGCATGGTAAAGTTACCAGAGGAAAAAGATTCTAAAAAGACTAAGATTATGGACTAAGTAGCATGAGAAGCGATAAATCAATAACCAGTAGTAGGTAGAAGGGTAATTAATGTAAGAAAATTATTTAATTTAGAACCGATGAGCACTAATTTCTTTGCTTGTTAAAAAGTTATAAATAAGTGGGGAAAAATTTTTTTTGTCTGTGTGGAGGCTGCAATTTGGTCGGCCTGGCCAGAATAAAGCAACGCCTTCCTCGCTAACCCTAAAAAGCCGGTGCTGGCGGGTTTAATTTACGCGGCAGGTTTGGTGAGGCGGTGACGCGCGGCGGCCTCTTCCATCCTCCCTCATGCCGGGGTTCGGGATCCCCGCCCTGCCCGTCCCTGTGCCCGGCACAAGGATGGCGGCGGCCGCTTCAATCCTCCCTCGTGCTGGGGCTCGGGATCCCCGCCCTGCCCGTCCCTGTACCCGGCACAAAGATGGCGGCGCCCCCTCACGGGGCGGGGCGGGGCGGGGCGGGGCGGCGCAGGCGCGGCGGGC